>PVIW01000162.1:0-101176 GCA_004026585.1 Noctilio leporinus
GGGGGGGACAGAGGGGAGCAAAAAGGGGATGGATGTAATACAACAACAATAAAATTTTAAAAAACAATAATTTTTAAGAAATACATATTAATAATATATTAAAATATATTAAAATTCCATTTTCATTGATAACACTATAGTTACTATGAGGCTGGTAAGCAGGTGTTTCAATTTGGCTTCCCTAAATCAGACCCTGTGATGAGGTTTTATACACAAAAGATATAGTTATGGAAAGATCCCAAGGCAGTGAAAGAAGCTTAGCAAGGGTGCAATGTCAGATAAATGAGTAGAGGGTAGCTTTAATCTCAACTGCATGGGAATTTTAAAGTGTAAGTGATGCTTTCGAATTCTATTGACCTCAATGAAAGAATCTGAGCTTCCATATGCGTTCTACCTTCAGACATTTGCTAGTCATCTCCAAGAGGAATGTAATTTTCCAGGTCACTCTCTCCTTCCATTTACAGGCAAAAATAAAAAATAAAAATGGGAAGGGGTCAGCAGCCTAAGGGGTATCAGTAGTTTCAGAGCAGTTTGCTTGCTGTTGGAAGCAGAAACACATAAAAGCTAGTAGGTAGGGAAGGCTATATCAAAAAAGTATTTTTTTAAAAGTAATCCTAAGGGATATGAGTGGAGCATAAACATTGTACACTATAGTCAGGTTTTACTTTCTCATGTTCAAAGATGAGAAAACTGATGTTCAGAAAAGAAATATGATTTATGTACAGCCAGACACAAGTAAAGGTATATAAAAGATTACATAAGACCTTGGCTATAAATCCTCTATTGCTCTTGATGCTTTTCAATTCCCCTACGATAATGTTATTTATTTCATAATTAACATAGCCTCTTATAATAAAATATGACCATATGTTACAGTACTCTACACATTTTGGATTACTTTAAATATTCTGTATTCTTTAAATATACGTAATTTTATATCCAATTAATCCAGAGGGTTTAGGGTTCTGTCAAATAATATAAAACAATGAATCAGGTCAGGTGAGAAAAACAATACAGACCTGTGCCCCCAGGAGAGCTAATAGGGGCAGCCATTTCTCAGACCAGAGTTATTGTTGCCATGGGAGAATAAAAACCCAAGTGTTACCAAAGCTTCCACTTTTTTCCTAGCTTGAGCTTGAGTCAGGATGTTCCACAGGGAGTCTCCCAAGTTCTCAACACTGGCCACTGCCCACCTTCTCCCCACCCCTTTTGACGTGCATGGGGAGCCAATTTTGCAAAAGTCATCATGTTCTTGTGCAGGTAAGTTGCCATTTTGTTCCTCTGTTATAAGCCAGCAGGGTTGGGAGAGGCTCACCTAAAGTCATTCAAGTTAAAACAGTTTTGAACTAAGATGCTGGGCAAACCTAAATATATAGAGAACAGGGTTTATCTTGTGGGTCTGAATCTGAGTTTAGAATCCTTAAATGAAGCAAATTCAATCACAAGATATAGTTTCTTTTAAAAGCACCTGAGATACTTTCTGGTTTGGCGTATTAGCGTGAACCATAACCCAAAATGAAAGACCTTAAAATCCTTTAATATTGTTCTCATTTCTGTCCAAGTGAGTCTACTCTGACTGGAGAAAGGACTCTCAGTCTCATGATGCTCAGTGTCTTAACATTTTTCTATAACACAGCCTCTATTATTCTGGAATAAAATTCACTAGATACTATTGAATGCCAGCACATGTAAGTTATAAAATCAATATGAAGCTCTAACCATATTATAAAGGAGAAAGAAGAGAAAAGTAAATTGCAGTTAAATAACATGTATTTCTATGTCTAAATATTTGGACATAACTATACTAGAAGATTTAATTAAATAGTTAATTTTTGCACCTATATATAAGATGGCTCTTCATATGTCAACTTCAAATGTAGATGAGTAAAATTCTGGGTATTAGTGATCTAAATTTCAAAAATACTTTATTCTCAATAAAATATTTTTCATAACCCTGGTTGGTGACGCAGTGGATAGGTGCCAGGCTGCGAATCCAAAGGTCACTAGTTTGATTCCCAGCAAGGGCAACATAACCAGGTTGCAAGCCAGGTCTCCAGCCAGGTCCATAGCTGGAGGCAGGTGAAAGGCAACCATACATTGATGTCTCTCTTCCTCTCTCTCTAAAATAATAAATAAAATCTTTTTTAAAAATAAATTAAATTATTTTTCATAAAAGCAAATAATTTTTATATAAATTCTCAAAAATATAACTAAAGCATATTGTTCCCTTAATTTTCACAATTGTTGATTGTCTAAGGAATGCAATCTACATAAAAATGAGTTAGGTTCTGAAACCAAATAGATATTAAACATTTTAAATATACATAGATGGCCTTTACGACATTTGAAAGTTATATAGAACATGAAAATAGTTTTCATTATTCTCACTATCTCTTGCATTAATAGGGTTCTACCATTCCTGGCACCTACCTACTAAATGGTACTGGGGTTTCCCAATTATTGTGATAACCCAGAGTTTTCCAGAAATTGTTCCTTAAGTGGTAGGTACATTCCTTTTGAGAACCAGTGTTCTAAAATCATCATAAAGACAGAAGCCCAATAATTAAACTAGCAAAAAGTGTTGAGTGAAGCAAATGAAACAGACCTCACTTTTTTCAAATAACAGATAACATGGTATCTGGGAGACAGTATCATTTTGAAATCAGCATCAGTCATGGTGAACGAACCTTAAGCAAAGGGCAAAATAATAATTTATTATCCACAGAGTGCTCTGTCAATCACCTCTGGCCAACAAAGCAGTAAGCTAAAGCAATCTTTGTGATCGTGGTTATCACACTTGTTGGTTTTAATAAAAGGTCAGGATGGATTAGGTCAATGCCATTCTTCTATTCATTTTCATTGCTCTGGTACATGCCAATTTCTTCAGTCCAGAGATCACCAAATATCCTCATTAGCTGAGATTGTGCTGATTTCATGGTATAAGTAGATTTTAGAGAAAAGAGTCTTTTATTTTAAAATTTAGAAGAGATTAGCCAGTAATCTTCACACCATCAATTTACATGTGATCACAGGACTAGAAATCAAAATGAAGCTCAGATTGTTAACACAATTTCTAGACACAGCTTCTGATATTTTCTTTTAAGTTAAATGTTAAATAAATATCTATTTAAAATCATTTTTGCATTAAAGAATTTTAAGAACATAGCAAGAAATATATTTCTAAAATATGATAATATCATGATAGAGTCTGGAAACTTTGAAGCAAAACTCTTTAAAATCTTAAAATAATTTTCATTAAATGTCAATAAAAGTACAATAAAACATTAAAAATAAAAATAACTAATTCTTCTGCCTTCCTAAATGTTATAGGAAAAAACATAAATGTGTTCTCAGATAATATGGTTAGCAAAAACAGACAAACATTGTTGGATCAAACAAAATCACAAGAAAAGTATTAAAAGATAAAGGAATAAAATCATACCTAACCTAATTGTTGGGCTAATAGAATTCAGTAGTCATAGAATATCAACAACATGAATTTGACCAAATGAATTGAGTAGTCATTCAAAAAGGGGCTAAGATCTTCATATTTGAGTTTCCTAAGGAAATACACTGAGTGAAGTGCTTGATGTGAGAACATAAATTTTAGTACAAGAGCAAATGCATATATCCAATATATAGATTTTTCTTTTTATTTCTCATCCCTTCCTCAAATTATCAATGAAAATATATTTCTCTGTCAACATGGTTGAGTGATGGTTCTTAGAAATTAAATGAGAAGCTGAAAGGTCAAGATTCTAATCTTATTCAACCCCTAACACATATAGTCTTGAGCAAGTCATTCAATAAGTCTAGTTACCAGAGTGGATTTAATTATTTTTAATCATCTTTAACTCATAAGTTTATACTGTTATTGCTAACAGTTATATAAGCAAAGTGTCCAAAAGTTCATTTCCTTTCATTTGTCAACGTATCATATTCATTAAAAATAAAAATTTAAGGGATTTTCTTCATCAAGATTTATATACAATATTGAAGAACTCACTCTTAGCTATATAAAATTTTTATTTCTTTTCTAGCAAGCATTCCCCTAATATACATAGCAATTCTGTTCATTATTAAACAAATTTTTACTAAACTAATTTAATATAACAGATACTTTCCTAACCATTGGGGAAACATAGTTAAATTCTTGAAAGAGCTCTTATTAGGTAAATATAGATAGTGTATGCATATTAATTTATAAAACAGGGTAGTGTAGCTTAATGCCATGAAAAATGTATGTACAGGAGTAAAAGGCAATACTTCTGACTGAAGAGATTATGCAAGTTTCTCTTTAAAAAGCTAGACTTTTCTGAATGGTTTATACAGAGAGATGCTTGTGGAGGTAGGGGAAAGGAGAGAAACTGCAACATGGTAGAAAACATTTCTGACATAGGGAATAACCTTAGGAAAGGTAATATTTTGGTAAATGCAGAAATGTACATATTTCCTTGAAGACAGAGTATATAGAAGAAGATAATATGGGACAAGACTAAAAAGGTGAGGTATGATAAAATCATTCAGTGGCAATAGGAAACTGAATATTTAAATATGTGAGAATGATATGAAGAGCTTTATGCTTTTAGCACTACTCTGAAAAATAGGATAGCATTGTTAAAGCACCCTGCAGTCATAATGGGGAAGAAGATAGGCATTTTAGTAATATATTGAAAAATATGTAAAGGATTTAGTGATACATACTTTTAATATTCCCTTTACGGAAACTAACATTGATGAAATAATGAAAGAGCAGGTGTATGATTTAAATTGCAAACTATGGGCTTTAAAGTTTACAAATCCTAAAAGCTATAAGCCTCCTCAACTAATACAAAACAGGAAAATACCTCTCATAGCATCGCCTTCCTCCAAACTCCAGAAATCTTTTGGCTTTCTTCAGCAGTAGAAAGATTCATCTATGTGCTTCATGCAGAAGTTACATGATTTTTGCATTTGTTTATCCAATTTTCTATGAACTTAATCTGAATCGCTATCTAATTTGTTCTCTGAGGATAAAGGAAAACAGCTTGTCTCTTTTCAGAAAATATGTGGACTGAATTATTTATTTCTAACATCTTAAGAAGCTTTAAAATGCAGGATGAAAGGTCAGGATTAATTAAGAAAAGTGGTTTGAATTTCAACAGAAGAAATATATGTTAATTGGCAAAAAACTGTGATAGCTGTTACCTTATTGATATTCAGCAAAACTTGAATGGACCAAAAAAAAAAAAAAGTCTTAGTTTTAACAAGTTGTGTGTTGTGATGAGGTAGATTTTAGTGTTGAAGTGCATACAATTTGAGAAGAATAATATTTCACACTGACAGTTGTGGGTTTTTTATTTTCATTATCAAAGTCAATGGACAGCTATGCAAGATGTTAGCAATGAATTCTTCAGATCAATGGACTGGACTGTAAGGACAGAGGTGAGAATAGAGAAGATGTAGCCCATACTTCATAAATGCCATATTCTCATTTTCTAAATAATGCAATTTGGATGATTATATCTTTTATGCTAATGAAAATACAGCATGGTTTCCCATCCATTTAGAAATAACCATTTGTGCTGACAGACGGCTCTCTATTGAGTTCATTCATGGTGAAGACTGAGCGCTGATCTGGGAATCGAAAAATATGAGCTCTGCCTCTTGATTTGAGTCTTCTCTTTCTTTTCTCTCGCTACACTTGGACAGAGGGCTTTTATTTTCCTCAGCCCCAGAGGACATTTTGATTTGGCTATATCCTATTACTGCCTCAAACAACATATCCCAAATGAACTTCTTAGTCTTCCCTTCTAAGATCAACTTTCTGTCTAGTTATCCAAACATTTATTTAATTCAATAAATATTTTTGTTTGGCCAAGCATTGTCCCAAATTTGGAAATTATAATGACAAATATGCAGGTTAACTGTCCTCAGGGATCTTAACAACCAAATACAAGGAGAAAGATGTAAATAACATGGGATACAATACAGCTTAACACGTGGCATGTTGTGATAGAAATACAATATATGACTCTTCCAGTCCTCCAACACCTATATACAAGCTGTCATCTAATTTTGGTAATTCTTCCTTCAAGTGTTAGTTCTTCCTCAATTAGAATGAAGCTTTAAGAGTATAGAAGTGATGCTTGAACATAGTAGGTACTCAAAAAATATTTATTGAATAAACTTGTTGCATGTCTGAAATGTAACTAGAACACTGTAGGTACTGAATAAATATTTGTTGAATGAATAAAATGCATTCATTTTCGTTCAGCTCTGGTGGAAAGAAGTTATCGTTGCCTTTTATTCAGGCTATTGTAGAAAGTCTGAAATCCCCCTTTTTCCTTTTTCAGCATCTAATTATAAAACTACCAAATGCATTGCTCCTAAAGAACTAGCATCTAATACAGGGGTGGACAAACTTTTTCTATAAAGAATCACATGGTAAATAATTTCAGTTTTGTGGTCTATATTAGCTATTATTCAACTTTGCTACTATAATGTCAAAGTAACTATAGCCATTATGTAAACAAATGAGCAAATTAGCCTGTATTTTAATAAAACTACAAAAATAGGCAAGAGGTCTGATGTGACTATTGTTTGCTGGCCTCTGATTTGATAACTATCTGAAGTTCATAAAGCATTTCCATAACATTAGTTTGTAAGATTCATATGACATCCTTATAGTGGTCTTGCACATGTGTTCAAAAAACAGTAATTGATTTCTTATGTGTGGGGAATTGAGTTACATACTACAAATAGGAGAGGAATAAGGCACAATGTCTGTCCTAGTCAAACTCCAAGTCAAAACTAAACAGACAAGCTGAGAAAGATGTAGCTACTATAAAATGAAATAAATATTATATCAGAATGCCAAGAGAACATAATCCTTTGGCAGAAAACATACAGCTTGCTCCTGAAGACCCAGGTTTGGCATCAAGAGTGTGGATTTTGGAATAAAAGAAGTTTTGATGTACATTCAGACTCCCATCACCTATGAACATCATCATGCTAGGGCAGTGTCCCTCATGCTCAGTTTTTTTCTTTATTTAAATTTTAATCTTTATTGTACTTTATTCCCATTACTATTTAGTCCACTTTAACCTCCTGCCCTCAATAATCACCACACTGTTGATCATGTCCATGAGTCCTTTTTCCTTTTTGCTCAATCCCTCCTTTAACCTCCCTCCTCACTAGCTATCTTCTGCTCTCCATCTATGATTCTGTCTCTCATCCTCAGTTTCTTCATCCATCAAACAGTAAGAAGAATATTTCATACAGAAAGTTTGTAATTGCTAAATGAAAAACAGAAAGCACCTACTATTTTGCAGGCATTTAATACCTGTTAGGCCTCCTCACTGCTCCCTGTTGCATAAGAAAGTTATACCTTGGTTCTGATCACATTGCAGACACTGTTCCGGTATGCCACTGCCTGCGGCCAACTAGAGAGCCAGGGCCGGAACACATCCTCTTCCAGCCATGCCTCCAGCCTGCCTTCTCATCCTTGTTCCATGTCTAAGAAAAATCAAATGAACACTCGAGATCTAAAATATGATTTGTTTACGAAGGGCTTACTAGATTCCTGACACTGTGCTAAATGACAGGTTCATGATCTCATGCAATCAGCACAGATTCCTTTTAATCTTAATATTATTCCAGGATTAAAGATAAAGAATTTGAAATTTTAAAATGTTAAGTAATTTGACTCGAGGGAGTAATGGCCCTCTTTAGGCAACTCCTCTTAAAAGTCGCAGCACAAACAACGTGTGAGCTCATCTGTCATGCCATCATGAAAGGCCTTTACACTAATCAGTTGGACCAGTAAGCTCGTTAGTTATTTATCTACATAACTCTATTTCTATACACCTATCAAAGTATCCATGTATCTACCTATAATCTATTTAGCTACCTAGCTTTTCCTTTATTCTGATTAAGAGTTAATACTCACAATGCTCTTTCCAAAGACTAGAGCTATGGTGCTGAAACACAAAAATTAATTCACTGATGACTAAGCCTAGACAATTTTCAAATGGTGTGTTTTCATTCTTTCCTTATCTTTTTATTATTTCTTATTTTATTTTATTTTATTATTTTTTTTAATTTCTTATTTTAAAAGATTTTTATTTATTATTTTTAGATAGAGAGGAAGGGAGAGAGGCAGAAAGGGAGAGAGACAGCAATGTAGGTTGCCTTTCACCTGCCTCCAGCCACAGATCTGACTGGAGACCTGGCTTGCAACCTGGTTATGTGCCCTGGCTGGGAATCAAACCAGTGACCTTCAGGTTCGCAAGCTGGCACCTTTCCACTAAGCCAGCCAGGGCTTCATTCTTTCCTTATCTTAAAATCACTTTAGTTAGTTAATTTTAGTTTTTAGTCTGTTCTGTGCTGTTTTCTTCATATTTTTCTGAGCTGTACATTTTCTCCAAACATTTTGCCCCATCTGCCTCAAAGGAACATGGAAGCATATTCACTCTTAATTTACCAGCACACACACACACACACACACACACACACACACACACATCTCACAGAGCCAGACCAGAGTTTACAAAAATCAGGTGAATACTTTCAAAAATCAGGTGAAAAATGCATTTCAGAGAAAGGGGGCAGGTGACCATTGTATTTGTTGATAATTTTACTCTCAGGTGAAGGACAGCTCCAGCCTGATAATAAGTGGCACCTGCCAATTCTGCATGCTTTGGTGCCAAGGGGACAGTAGGGACTGGTAAAGAGCAGGTTCAGTTTGCAGTGGATCTTAACCATGCCTTCACGTTGAAATTGCTGAGAAGGCTTTTTTTGTTTGTACTTAATCTTTTTATTTGAGAGACAGATACTTGTAAAGGATAGTGTAGGGAGTTTCTATGTATGCTTTATCCATCCTCCAATGGTAACACCATGCAAAACTATAGGACCATAGCACAAGCAGAATAGTGACATTGGCACAGTTAGGATATAAGACATTTCCATTAACAAGAGAAGTTGTCATGGTGCCTTTTTATAGCCATGCCCATTTCCTTTCTCCCATGTCCTTCTTAATGGCTAGCGAACATCCATCTCTTCATTATTTTTCTAGTTTTGTCATTTTAAAAAATAAACAGTATATAAATGGAATCATATAGCATGGACCTTATAGGATTGACTTTTTCCACTCAGCTTACTTCTCCAGAGAGTTGTTTAGATACCATGATGCATTTTTCTCTTCTTCAGCCTGTGATGGTGGTGGGTTGTATGGATTGATTTCCAGCCCTGTTATGTCCTGTGCATAACTGAGTCCAACTGTACATATTATTCTGTTTCTTTTGGAAGATCCAAAGCCAAAAACAAAGCAGTGACACCAATTAATTTTTAATAATATAATAATTGTTTAAAATCAATGGAATTTAGAGCAGGGTAATATTCCCTTTGTCCCCTCACAGTCCTAAAACGTAAAGCTTTGTGGAAGAGGTAGCTTTTGAAATGATATTTCCATTTGAAATATTTGGAGATAGAGGTCAAGTCTAGGCACAAAAACTGAATAAAGCAGAAACTCAGTCAAACTTTTCTTTCACTGTGCCATTATTTAGCTGTTACTTAGGGGCAAATTGCTTACCTTTTCCATCTTAGTCTTTCCTATTATCTACTCAAGAATTTATGTCAGCAATCTTATCTCAGCTTTAAACTCACCCCCATGTCCTCAGCCATTTGATGCTGAGGCTGGGATTTTGCAAACTGTATTTCTCTTTTGCCAGCCGACCCATGCTTAGCTCTGCCAAAAGGAGACCGCAAATGGGGCCACTCCGTCCTCTTTACCTCCCATCCTGGCAGCATCAGCTCACCCCTTCCTCACCTCCTCTTCACTCGGCAGTCACAGCTTTTTGCAGAAGCCACAGTTGAATCCACATCAGACTTGTTCTAAATCACACAGAGCCACGCCTCCTGACGCCTCGCTCACATCCACCAGCTCCAGCCTGGGACCGTCCTCCTCAGAGATCCAGGTGCCAGGGATCAGGGACCGTCCTCCAGCTCAGAGGCTTCAGCACCAGATCCTCACCTCAAAGGTCTGAGATACACTCCGTGGGGTGCCTCCTCCTCCTCCCAGCTGCTAGATTCCAACAACTCCAACCTCTTCCCTTTGTTTCCACAGTTTTAGGTGCTGTGGCTGGCTCCTGACAGAGTTGTCACTGTGCCCCCTTACAGGTCCGTTTTTGTCCTTTCTGATAGCTACTTAACAACCTTAGCGCTCCTCCGGTAATAGGTGCAGTTCTTGTCTGCCAAACATGGACATATCAATTTTCTCTTTGGATTCATCCCTAAAAACCATATTTCCTTAACAGGGCCTAGCAACTATTTACATTTTTCATTTTGACAGTTCATTGACTTGCTGTCCACCAAGTACCTCGAATGTGTCAGCAACTGTGTTAAAGCTGTAGACACATGGAAGAGGGAAGACCCAGTTTCTCTTTCCAATCAGTTCACGGTTCCATGGAGAGGGAGAAGAGCAAACACATTGCAATTACAGGATTGCAAGTGGAATGATAAGAGATACAGAGATAGCACCCTTTGGGGAGTTTTAATACGTAAAGGTCTAAGGAGAGGTTGTCCCATCTAAGCGTAAAATATACATAGATAGCTAGCAAAAAGCTAGACAGGCTAAGGGACTCAAGGAAAAACACAATTCCTTGGAACTATCTGTTATCAACAAATGGTACTGGTTAACTGAAGACCACATTGTTATGGTGGCACTTCAAATATCACAGCAGATCACAGAGGTCCTTGTTAACATGCTGGGGAATGGTAACTTGATCATTTAGGCCAGATGCAATAATCCACTGCAACCATTTAAAAACTGGGAGACTTCATACAAGTTTTTGGCTTCTCTGAAAATAGACCATCTGGTGGCACCAGGTTCACATTTCTGTGTTATGATGATTGGCTGGTGCTGGGTAGTTACTGCCCTTTTTGGGTGGACCCCATGCTTTTCAGGTAGCCAAAGTTGTCTTGCTGCTTTTTTCTTTCTTCCTTTTTTTTAAACTAAATTGTGTGTCTGGTCTACTAAATGAAAAATGTTTAAGTAAAGGAATCCCATGATTAAATGCATGGTTTAGAAAAATGGCTGAAGGTAATATAATAAATGATCTAGAATGAGTCAGAGGGTAGATGGCAATACTATCAAAGCAATGATACCTAAAGCCTTTCAGGAGGCAGCAGTAGGTAATAGGGGGTGAAAAATAAGTGGGCTAAACTTAAAAAGTAAATGAAATATAGGATTGATGAGATTTGGGAAAGGGCCAGATGAGAAGAATCAAGGAGAGTACAGATAAATGCATCCATTATGTTCAAGGTTTTTGGCTTTGGTGTCCATAGGTGTCTAATGGGTTGATTCTTGATGATATGGTTCACAACTTCTCTGATTGTCATCATTTATATTTTCTGCAAATGAAGTTTTCTTTGTGGTGCTCTGACAACAGCCTCTGATGATTATTTAACTGGACATGCACATGTCTCCATCCTAAGGCTACAAGCGTTTCCTATTTCTTACCTTCCTCAAAATAGTAATGTTTTCATTGGCAAGTGTCCAAAAATTAAAAAGTGAGTACACTTCTTCCAATAATAATTCACCAGGTACTATGTACTCTTTAAATAGTATAAATACATATATACAAAAGTGAAAAAAATAGACACCTCTCAGACTCGTAAATCACCAAAGAGATACTTTTCAATCCATTTCTGAAACTATTCCACACAATCTCATTTAACAGTTTTGCTTGTATCCTGAACCTTAATAGGCTATTCTTCAGCCAGATAATACAATGGACTCATTTTGTAAGAGGGGAGCTAATGCCAAGGTACACAGGAAATGTAATCAGATAGAATACATTTTTGAAGATACCAGTATACTCAGCATATTTTAATATTGGATTTATATAGTACAAGGCCAGAAGAATATCCAAATGGCTGGCTTATATGAATACCCAGAGGACTTCAATGCATTCAACTAAAGAGTTTCCAAGTTTTAAATCCTCATGGAAAGTCCAGTCAAGGCTCTACTATGAATTTAACTGCTGTCTAGCCTACTTATTTGAAATCTGACAAGTCTATATAAGTATTGTTGCTAGATATTATAAAAGCCTTTTCAGGTTGTGACATTAATCAAAACCACAGTTATAACAAACTAAGGTAGATTATTTTGAAGAATGTGAAAAGCAAAGTCCATTACTGACCCACCCTGTTTCTTTCAGGGCTTGGGAAAGACCTTATGAGATTCTTTAGGAAGTGGGGCTAGACTGGAATCTGGTACCCAGGGACAAAAGCCAAGTCAGTAGCTAGTCCTATTTTAAGTGGCTGGGCAAGAAGAGCAAAAGGAGTAAGCCTAGTTCAAAGTTAGGGAGATCATCTGAGAAATCAAGATAAATAAATACACCAACTGACTCGGTCATTCTGCATTACCAACCAGACCCAGAACTTAGTGGCTTAAAATGATTAGCATGTAATTGGCTCCTACATTTGTGAGCTGGCTGAGTGAGTCCCCTGATCTGGGCTTTGATGATCTCAGCCGAACTTGCTTATAACTTTGTAGTCAGCTGTCAGGTTGGCTCAGATAGCCTCTGCATGGACCCTTTATCTCCTCTGCACATGGTGTCTCACGTCCCTTCAGCACCTAAGCACAGATGTGTTCACGTGGCAGGCTCAGGGGTACAAGAGGCAGCAGAACAGGTAAGAGAAGAAGCACACAAGGCACCTTGAGGCCTAGACTCAGAATTGACACACCACCAATTCTGCCACACTCTGCAGGCCAAACAAGTGGCATGTCCAACACAGGCTCCAGGGGACAGAAATAAACTTGAGGGGAGCTGTAAAGTCCCATTGCAAGAGTGTGGCTTTCAGGGGACCATCAATACAACAGATTCATGCTATTAGAAAAGCTTGCCAAACATTCAGTTGGAAGAGTTAAAAATAGGAAACAAAGCCAAGTGTCCAGAGTTGCACAGGAAATATAATAAAAACAGTAGCTTTAAACATAGAGTGCGGAATAATTATTAATCATTTATGATCATGGCCCACCTATACTGACACTTGGTTTACTGTGAAGGTAGGCCTCTATTAAAGGTACCAGGCTCAGCCACAAAACTAATGATACAATGCTTGTTTATTTCAGGACTTCCATTGGTTCTCAGTTGGGGGTGATTTTGCTTTCCTCTGTCAGGATATATTTGGCAACGTCTGGTGACATTTTTATTTTCCCCACCAAGACAGGTATTGCTACCGGGATCTAGTGGGTAGGAGCTAGGGATGCTGCTAGACATTCTACAATGCTTAGGGACAAAGAAAAAAAGCCTTCAAAACAAAGCCTCTAAAACAAAAAACAAAAGCTTCCAAATGTTAATAGTGTCAAGGCTGGAAAACTTTCTGCTGAACTGATCTTCTGTCATCATATAGGAATATTTTTAGTGCACCTTGACCCAAACTTTTCATGAGGATTTAACCATATGGAATAAAGATATATTTATACTCATATTGATAGTTTTTGTGTTATTCTGAACTCAACCAACATAAGCATTTAATAGCATAGCATAGTGTAAACCTAGAAGGAAGTGACTAGGAAAGGTTTCTAAGGACTAAATTGTCATCAAATACATGAACTTGGCTCTACAGAACTTCTATGGAAACATGCTCAAGTTTTCATTAAAGCAAATGAGAAAATTAGGTAGCAGAATGGATGCAGCAGTATAAACAAATAATTGCAAATGAATTAATGGTTGAATAAATGCTATAAAGCACAGCATCCTTGGATAATTTGAAGATAAAAATGATGCCTAATCATTCAATAAGGCCCTGCAGATATTATATCCCAGGTTGTGTTATATTATGTAAACCATGTGAGGTTTTCATACAGATGATTTAGCTCCCTTTGAGTGTCATTTTAAAAAATGTCACCATTTTATTTGAAGTCATTCTCAAATGTTTTAAGCTCTTCTGTGCTTCCTTAAATAAAATGCAGAGACCCTCATTTCACTTCCTTCTCTAGATACAAAAATTATAACACATATACAAATAAGCATACATTTGACACATGTATATATGACAAAGTTGTTTCTTTAATAATAACATTAATTCTCAGCATAGACTTGAAGACTTACTGTTTAAACATGATCATCAATAGTCTGACATTTAATTAATGAGTTATAATGTTTTCTGACAACCCAGAATAACGATAGAAAGGTATATGAGGAATTGTTCAAGGCTGACTAACTCAACAGTTGCCACTGTTGCCTGATTGGTGACAATCCTAACTTCAGAGCTTAAATGCTGGCATTTGCTTTTCCCTGGTAACTTACAAATAGCCTGGGAAAAAGAAACATTCAACATGAGTTGATATGATGCCAGTTAGTCTTTGGGGGTATTAACTAATGCAATTAAATCTCCTTTACCTATTAATTCTTTATTGCCAGTATTAGTTTTACTCAAATTACTAAAATGTGTCCTTAGAGTTTTCTCCCAATTGTCTTGAAGAGAACATTATAAATGACAGTTTTGTTAGATTCCCTCCTATTCTCTGTACTCTTTTCCGAAGAGATTTTTTAAAAGATTTCATAGGAAGTGGGGCATAAGATTAATTAATTACTTAACAAATACAGGTTAAAGATAATTGAACAAGGCAGTGATCCTTATTCACTTGAGAACCTCCTAAGGAAAGAAAGTGTCTCCCCTTCTTCTTTAAACAGCTGTTTATAAAAGATGCAGCAGAAGTAAAAAGAATGAAACACCACAGAGCTCCCACAGGAACTCTTAAACTCACAGGCAAGAGCAGAGACAAACACATGTGTGTGCATGCACAAAGTTTCCACAAATCAGGACTTCTGAAGCTTTCCTACGATCAAGAGACTCCCTAGGCCGTTTGCTGCCTGCCAAGAATCCCAGCTCAGAGCGTGGGCTGTAATGATGAAGCTGTTCATTAGCTAGCAGGTGGCTAAGCTAATTGATTTGGGAGGCAGTGTGCTCTTGTCAGAGGAGAAGATCAAGCTTTAGAGTCAGACAGCTCTTCATCTGTAACCAACCCAAACACTGAATTAGCGGTGTCTTACTTTACACCTTTGAACCTCGGTCGCACCAACTTCAGACATCAGTCTAAATCACTCCTCAAAATTGTTAAGTTGAAGTTTCTTCAAGAGTAATTTTCAGTTTTCCTTTTCCACGCCTGTTGGTATTCTTCAGAGGTTTGCCGGAGCCCAGAAATAAACTTGCTGCTCACAGCTGCTTAGTAAGATCATGCATCAGGATAAAAGCAAGGTGCTCATCATCAGTCTCAGGGAGTCCTGTAAGAAAGATGGACTACCGGTTGTCCTTAAGTTAGAAGGAGCTGCGCTGGAGTGCAGAGCTCTTCTGGGAGGTTGCCTGAGTGGATTTGGAAACTCTGATGGCCCCAAAAGCTGTCACTCAGATCAATGTTAATCTTTTAAGAACTATGCTCTGGAGGTTGGAAGACCCTGACCTCCAAAAGCTCACAGATTCACAGGGAGACAGGCACACTGACTTCACTGGAACACCAAGAAGAGCAAGGACCAGTCTGCAGCATCAAGGAAAGTTTCCTATAAGACAAAGTATTTGAAAAATGATAAGGAGATCAGACACAGAATACAAGAAAGCATCTTGGTAATGCATATAAAAGAGAAAGTTCTTCCCAATGTATATGTTGAGGCTTTACATTGGTCAGAAGAAAATCATGATAAATTTAGGACTATTTACAGATTTTTCAGTGCTGTCTAGGAATGGTTTTGCAGTGTCTCTCCCTCTTTTAGTCTCTGCTTCTCTGTCACTCTATTTCTTCCTCTTTCCCTCTCCTCCTTTTCCTGGGAATTCCACTCATCACCTTCCTTTCTAGTTTCTCCACATCTTATCTTTAGGTCTCAGGTTAAATGGCTACCTAGTCCAATGGCCTTCATTTGAAAAGCATTTCTGAAGTCTGAGCCATGTGTTTCCATAGAAGTGTCTAGTTTCCCTATGAATGTTTGTTACAGTATATAATAATTGCCTCTTTATGAGACAGTATAGGAACTTAGGTGGTGGGCCAAAGGAATGCCAGATGTCCAGAAGGAACTAAATTGATGGCAAGAAAGCAACCACCCCTCTGTCAGGTCTGATCTTTCTGAGTCCAACACCACCAAATGATGACAGCAGGACGGCCCTGGTCTGGAAGTGAAGAAGAACTTGCAGGGAGCCTTTAGGAAGCTTTGCATGGTTTATTGGCAGTGGCAAGGTTAATGACAGCAAAGAGCACTGGCATTTTCACACCCACTCTCCTGCTTCTGCAGTGGCCGGGCGATGGAGGGTGCTGGCGTTTCCACGCATGATTTTTCTACTCTCCCACAACAGCAGTGCTCGCTGGGACAGAGAAGGCTCTATGCCAAAGGGTTACATAGTGGGTAACATCAGCCTGCTAAAAGTTGCTAAGTCGTTTACCTACAGAGCCCAGCGTTCCAGAGGCTCTGGAGATATGATTAACTCCAAGGCTGAATCCTAGGCTGACTCCATCCGAAAGCACAGCCATATTTAGATAGGGGATTTCCTTCCCCTGACACCCTCTGCTTCTTAAGGAAAAATGTAGAGGTAGTCATTCCTATCTCCTTTCTAACCACATAGCTCCTTGCAAACATCCAAACTATGGTCCTGTGGGAGCAGTTGATCAAGGTATGACCCCTCTCTGACCTTCCTGGGGTGATGAGCATGAACAATAGCCATCTTGGCTCTCACAGACCAGGTGAAGAGAGTTGCTAAGCGACCAGGCAGCAGGACCCTGACAGGGAAAATTCCACTCTCTGCCCCTACCTTGCAGTCCACCTTGTCCCCAGCATGTAAAGTCAACCAAGCAGACCCATTTGTGGAGTCAACTCGGAGGAGCTTCCTAAGCTCTTGGTTTCTATCTTAGGGAACCCAAGGATCCCAATGCCAGCAACATTTATTTTTCTTGCCATTCTCTAGCTGTTTCAGTTTTATGTGGGCAAGGTCTCAATCTTATTTACTCTCACATTTTTTACGCTTACAATATATTGTATACAATCGATACATATGCTAGTAAATAATGATAGTCTCTGCAAGTAAACTAATGCTTTCATGCATGGATGCAAAGTTGTATGAATATATGGATACATAATGCACCTCCCACACACGGATGCACACTCATCTACAGTGAATTTTTTTATGTCTTTCATTTTTAGTGCCTCTGCTGTTTCTGGCATGGACCATATAAATTAAGGTAGGCACAAAGCAGGAGCTGCAAACTAGAGGCAATTACTAGAACTTTGTACTAAATAATTCTCGGTTATAGGTTACAAAGCAAATGTCCAGTTATTGAAACTGTATAAGGTCGCTGCACTGGTCTCATGATTAAACTGGTAAAATAAATTTAAAAACTAGGGCTTTATCATTTTGTTCTTATACCATTATTTTATTTTATTTTAGTTTTCAATTACAGTTTATATCCAGTATTATTTTGTATTAGTTTCAGGTGTACTACACAGTGGTTAAACAATCCTGTACTTTACAAAGTGGTTTTCCTGTTATTTCAAGTACCCATCTGGCACTATGCATACTACTGACTATGTTTGCTATGCCATACTTTACATCCCATGACTACTTTGTTACTCTCAATTTGTACTTCTTAATCCTTTCACTTCTTTCACCAACTCACCACCCCATTGCCCTCTGGCACACATTAGCCTGATCTCCTATCTTTGAGTCTGTTTTAATTTTTGTTTATATTGCTCTTTAGATCCCACACATATATAGTACTTGTCTTTCTCTGTCTGATCCATTTCACTTAGCATAATGCTCTCTAGGTCAACTGAGCTCTACTTTGGGGCCATGGGTTTTAAAGGATCCTGATTGCATCAATTAGAGTGATGGATTCAGATCTAGAGACTTGAGTACAAAACATATCCTTGTTTCCTCTCTCCTAGCACTGGACCATCAGTGAACTAAAGCTATATTCATTGGAAAGTTAACTGTATTCTTATTCTCTATTTTCCATTTTTCCATTTCATTGCTTTGGTCTTGTCAGAAGATATGGGTCTGTTCCAAGGATGCCCACTTATTGAAACACCTTGGGAAAAAAAGTAGCCACTTCGTAAAAAAAATGGGTACCTTAATAACTTTCTCTTTCCTGGGAAGCTGACAGACACCTTGGTTACCGGCAACCTCCCATTTCTCATAACCAACAAGTATCATATCACACATCATAAACTCAAGAGCTATCAGGGCACTGTTCACAAAGATGAACAAAGATAAGTAACAGTGATAAAACGTCTTGGCAACAGAGGTGGTTGAGGATGAAGAATAATCAATAGACCATCTGACAGTGGAAGAAATGGATGGATGGAAACCTTCCTTCAACCTAAGGATCCATAATCTGTATTTTGTCCACACACCTTAGCGCTAAGCTCTTCACTTGGAGGCAGTGACTACTGCTAGTTGATGAACCTCAAGCCACCTGAACATCTATGAAGTGTTTTCCTGTGAGCCTTGAGTATGTAATTGACATTCGGTGACAAGATCGCTAACTAGCAAGACCCTCAATGCATCTCCCCTGGGTACTGTAGCAAAGTGGGGCACAGGTCTTGTAGCATGGCTAATTTGTCTAGGTGCTGTGCTCCATGGAGTTTATTAATAGAATAGTAGAGAGGAAAGACACTCAGGAAGCCCTTCAGCTGAGAAGTAAACTGTGTCTCTGCCCAAAGCTTTGCAGAGAGTATGAAGCTGATTTATGTGTGGTCTCTAGTAAGCAGCTAGAGAATTGGGAAATCTCAGAAAATGAGTCTCTAAGAGTGATGGGGAGGTCTAAGCAGATATTGGGTAATACTTTATGTGGAGCAAATTTTTTATTTTTACATCTCACCAAAAAAGGAGAAAGAATTTACTATGTAGAGCATGACCATAATAAGCACACTGAAACTAAAGTCAGGGCAACTATTTTGGAGTCCCATCCCACTATGTTCTGACTTAGGGGATCACTGTGGGCAACAGATGTAAATTCTCTCAGTCTCCATTGTCCCATTTGCCAAGATATGAAAATAATGCCAAATTTTAATAGTGTCTTTATCCAGGTCAAGAGAAAAATATTGGGCTTTCTACTTAAGAAGTAGGGATCTATTGAAAAACAGATCACTAGCCTGTGAATCAAAGGGTCGCTGGTTCAATTCCCAGTCAGGGCTCATGCCTGGATTGTGAGCCAGGTCCCCAGTTGGGCACCGTATGAAAGGTAACCACACATTGATGTTTCTTTCTCCCTCCTTCCCCCCTGTCTAAAAAAATAATGAATAAAAACTTAAAAAAAAAAGAAAAGAAAAACAGAGTTGAATAAAAAATAATATTACTAGCAAAATAGTTGATTTATTGAACTTACTCTCAGGCATTATGGCATGCTTTAAGTATGTATTTTCATTTAGTCTTTATAGCAGCTGTAAATGGAAATTCCTTTCTTTTCCTTCTTTACATACAACACTCAGACTTTACTCTGACTACCAAATGCATGTTTTTATTTTTTTATCACATCAAGAAATTCTCTGACAACAACTGAGTGTCTTGCAATTTAACTCCATTCTGACATATAGAGCTTAGTGTTAGACCCCACTATTAAGGTCTCAGTTCAAGAAGGCTTCTCCCACTTCTGATACCAATGGTTAAGTTTGGGTTGTCAACTAATTATGTTTCTGACCCACTGGCCCTACGTCGAAGGTTCCCATGACTCTTTCCTTGAGTTTGATCATTTGCTACCATTGTTCACAGAACTCAGAAAAATGGTTTGCTTACTAGACAACCAGGCTATTGCAAAGAATAACTCAGAAACAGCCAAATGGAAGAGACGCAAAGGCAAGGTACAAAGGAAGGGGCAGGGAGCCCCCATGCCTTCCCCAGGAGGGTCACCCTCCCAGGACCTCTGATTCTTCAGCAATTTGGAAACCCTCCCAATCACAGACTTCTGGAATTTGTCTGAAGACTTCATTACTTAGGCATGATTGATTAAATCATGGGCCAATCATGATTCACTTAATGGCCAGCTTTTCTATTTTCTCCTCCCCAGAGGTCTGGAGTGGGACTGAAGTGCCAACCTGCTAGTCACTTGATTGGCTTCCCTGGCAACCAGCTTGAATCCTGAGGCACCTAGGAAGCCCAAACCACTAGTTATCTCATACACCAAAAACATCACTTCAGAGTTTCCAATACTTCTAGGGGCTGTCTGGCAGGAAATGGATGTTTTGTATTATAAATCACAATGTGACAATGGCCCTCAAGAAGTACGTACTAGTATCATCGCCATTTTATAGATGAGAAAACTGAGGTATGGGGTGATTTAGCAACTTTCCCAAGTCCTATATGTCAGTGGATGGCAGGGACTTGAAATGAAGCAGTCTGATTTTGTTAGATGAGGCAGTTAGTTAGATAATCAATAAAAGAGGAGGAAGCAAATAGAATAGTTACCCTGGGAGTAACGGCATCTTTTTGCCAAATAGAGCAAAACACCCTGCCAAGTTGACTAGGCAGGAAAGATAGCCACCCCAGGGGGTACCCAGCTACAGTCTGCCAATTTAACAGGGTTGTGGAGGGAGAAAAAATGGTGTGGGAAAGAATTTCTTTTACTGCGTGCATGTGCAGGAGAAGCCAAAATAGTGGCCGTACAAGGGGAGGCCATATCTGGGAAAATCTTGGAAAAATGATCAGATAGGGTAAAAGCACAAGGCCCTGGTATATCCAGGAGAAAGAATGCGGGCGGGGGTGGGGGCATGCACAGGTCCTGGGAAAAGCCAGGAAAGCAATTGGATAGTTTGAAGGAAAGGCTTCTCTTCCTCAAACACAAGGAAATATATGGATTAAGGGTGTAGCCACTTCTCTCTAACCTGCTTACTTTCTACCTCTCTAAGAGTGCACTAACTCTATACACTCTAATAAATCTTACCACTATCACTCAGAACTCCTACAGTATGAGTATCCCTGAAAATTTGTTCCCACAACACTACTGAAGAACCCATTTTCTTTGGTAGCAACTCCAGAATCTATGTATTTTAGTGCCCTATTTTTGGCACATAATGTTTGCTCCTCAAACCTTTCATAACCCTCTGTCAAACTGCATTTTTGTAATAAATAGAAGAGTAAGTCAAATTTCTGTCATACAGTGCTTTATTTTTCATTCTTCCCTTGGCTGAAGTATAGTATTTATACAATTTTAAATGTGTGCCTTGAAATAATTTAAATTTATACAAAGGTACAGAGATAGTAAAGTGTTCCCACATTCCATTTACCAGTTCCTTTAATATCAACATCTCATATAGCCATGACACACTTGTCAAAACCAATAAATTAACATTGGTGCAATAATATTAGCTATTTACATACCTTTGATATTATTGTGTCTATTGACAGAGGAGAACTTCAGTCATTCCCCTGCTGGGAGATACGCATTTAAGCAAAGCTATGTGGAAATTTTTCGCTCAATAGCAAATAGAGATTACTTTAGAGCCTTAGATTCTCCCATCCCATCTGATGAAGTTTCAGCCATAAACTATTTCCCTTTGGTGACGTGTGGAGGAGGGGACCCTTCTAAGAGGACCTAGTGGCTTACTGACCTGTGATGTCTGCTCCTGCTTTCTCACTCCAGATGCTAAGAACTTTGTTGGGATCTGGGAATGTGCTCCTTCCAGCCTGGTTTACAAGATGTAGTGGATAGCGTTTGTGTCAACAAGTCTCCTGAGAACCTGGACATGAACTAAGCTGTTCATTACCTTCTGGGTCCCATCACCCCAAACAAACATAACCTTTACAAGAAACTCTCCATCTGTGGCAGGATTCCTCTATTTTATGGGATTTTTACACAAATAAAGTGGGATGCTTTATACCAATGTGCATTGCGCCATGCCTGATTTTTGGTTATTGCTCAGAAAATTACTGAAATCTACATTTTAACTGTCTAAGAAGAGATGTTGATAAGTTTTAAGTCCTTTACTTCTCAAAGTATAATCTAAGGACTAGCAATCTTGGAATCACTTGGGAGTTTATTCAACATGCAGAATTTCAAGCAAATGTACTGAACTTATGGACTCAATCTACACATTAACAAAATTCTTGGATGATTTGTATGTGCGCTAAGGTTTCAGAAACACTGATATAAAGTATCTTCTTACTTTTCCACATGGCTGTTATTTTTATTAACACTCATCCTCGCCCTGTGAATACAACTCTTCCTTCATTTTTTTCCCAACTCTTTTCTTCCCTGATCCATGCTTAAGACAGCTCAGCTCAGCTCTATAGGTAGTATTATTAACTGCACTCTGGTGTCTGGTTGGATTACAGCAATAGAAGAGACCAGCAGAAGGTGACCAAGCAAGAATGAGATATCAAAGTATGCTCCAGTGTCTGCTTCCTCCTCTCACAATTTGAGCTGTGATGTTGACAGTATTTGTGTCCTCATGCAAGAGCTTCTATTGGGCAGCCATAGCTCTGAATTGAGCTTGGATAACATGACTTTCTCCCTAGACCCATATAGCCCTGAATTATAGGGTCCCACTCTCACTAGTGTGTGAAAGCCTTCCCAACTCTTGTTGGTTTCTTTACTTCTACCAATCTCTGGGAATAGTTACTTCATTGAAATGTATTCCTGATTATTTCTCCTAAGTGTGTCCAGCATTTTCTGCTCTGGTCACAATATGCTATATATTCAGAATTGATCATTTTAGATTCTTTGAACTTTACTCTGAAAAATTTGTAAACTTTTCTATCCATTTAGTTGAGCAAACTATAAACATAAAGTTTCTACAGCCTTGAAGTATCAATTAGAAATGTGCGCCCTGGCTGGTGGCACAGTGGATAAGGCACTGGCCTGTGGACCCAAAGGTCGCTGGTTGGATTCACAGCCAGGGCAACATAACTAGGTTGCAAGGCAGGTCTCCAGCCAGGTCCGAAGCTGAAAGCAGGTGAAAGGCAACCATGCATGTTTCTCTCCCTCTCTGCATCTCTCCCTTCCTCTCTCTCTGAAAAATAATAAAATCATTTTTTTTAAAAAGAAATGTGTGCATAAACCTTCTTTAAAAAGCAGAACTTCTGGACAGTGGCATGTCTAAGATTCCAGTTACATCAAACGTGAGAGGGCATTTAAAAATCCTCTCTGTTTCTTCCTACAGATGCTGCTACCAATATTGGTAATGTCCTTCCTGGTTTATTGATCTAGTTGACCCTATTTGTATTAACCAAACCAAATTATTTGTTCCTCTTTCCCATGACTTAATCTGCTTCAAATACCCTTTTTTTTTCTTTTCCTTTTCTTTCTAAAAATATTTTATTATTATTTTAGAGAGAGTTTGGAGGGAGAGAGGCAGAGAGGGAGAAAGACATCAATGTATGGTTGCCTTTCATCTGCCTCCAGCCATGGACCTGGCTGGAGACCTGGCTTGCAACCTGGTTATATGCCCTGGCTGGGAATCGAACCAGTGACCTTTGGGTTTTCAGGTTGGCACCTTATCCACTGTGCCACTGGCCAGGGCCCTCTTTCTTTTTATTACATAATGGTTTCATAAGAAAATCTATGGCTCTTATAAAGAGCCTTAAAAGAGTTCATTCCAAGATACGTGCTTCTAGGAAATCTATCCTAAGGAAATAAACTTTGTTTCCATGTAAAAAGATGTTTTATTGCTTCACTTTTAACATAATTAACACAGAGAAGAACACCTTACAGAAGAAAATGATTGACTGAAGTTAGCTGAATCTACACCATGAATTATTAAGCAGCCATTAAAAATAATCTACTCATGCCATGTTAATATAGGTTACATATATGTCAAATATATGTATCTCTCTATATATCCATCTCTCTCACACATACACATGGCTAATACATATTGGGAGAAACAGAAAAATGAACCCTGAAATAAATAGATGCAAAAAGAAAATGTTGATAATTATCTACATGCTCTTGGCAGTGGTTTCTCTTTGTATTTTTTATATTTACATTTATATTTTGATATTTAAACTGAATTTAAAAATAGAAATTCCTTCTTTAAATGTACATTAACTGCCTCCATGCTACCAGCATTCCTGAAAATAAGTTCCAAAATTCCTTGGTTGGACCCCGCAAGGTCAGATTGTTTAAACTTCCACCCAGTAGAAACTGTACAAATGAAAACTTTGCAAGTGGGAACAATAGTAATCATTTACCACTTTACCTTTTTCTGTTTTCATGGGATGGCTAGACCTTTTGTGATGCTTTTGCCTGTTTTGTGATCTAGCACTTTTGTCAAAGGTTGGTGCAGTATTCAGGTCAGATATGCATCAAATGCTCTATTTTGTAGATTTCATGTTTTATTTACAGTTATTGTTTTAGACATTATTTCCTCTATCTTTTGGCTGAACCCCTGCCAGAATGACTCTTTAGAATAACAAAAGAGTATGAACAATAGCAAGACAGAATATTTTCCTCTGTATATTGACATTGCTGACAGGAAGTGTGTTTGATTTGTCCTGAAGGCTTAATGTAAATAAAACTCTAAGCAACTCCATTTTTAATCATTAAGCTCTACCAGTGATAGAATTGGTTGTCCCTTTAGCCTGAAGGAAGAAGCTAACATGGTGTCATCCTGCACCAGAATATTCAATTAACTAAGTGTGAAGTTGGTATTTTTGTCCAATGAATGCCAAGGCTGCACAATTAAAACAAACAAACAAACAAACAAAAAGAATCCTTTTTCTTTTTCAGGTGAATATATGGGTATTAGATAACTTTGACTGCCACACATGCCTTTCTGATTTTATAATTGTTTATTTGTAGTTTGGAAGCTCCCCACCCTGCCCATGATTGCAGCTACAAAATACAGTAACACTCTTATTTGTCTAAGGCTTTGACATTTACAGAAGTAACTTTATGTGTCTTGTTTCTCATAGTAATTCACAGCACCTTAGGCAAGTAAAATTATTGTTTTCTTTTCTTTATTTTTTTAAGATTTTTAAATTTTTTCTTATTTTTTAGAGAGAGGGGAAGGGAGAAAGGCAGGGAAGGGGAGAGACATCAATGTATGGTTGCCTTTCACCTGCCTCCAGCTACAGATCTGGCTGGAGGCCTGGCTTGTAACCTGGTTACATGCCCTGGCAGGGGGATCTAACCAGTGACCTTTGGGTTTGCAGGCTGGTGCCTTATCTACTATGTCACCAGAAAGGCAGGGAGGGAGGAAGAAAGGAAGAGAGACATCAATGTATGGTTGCCTTTCACTGCCTCCAGCTACAGAGCTGGCTGGAGACCTGGCTTACAACCTGGTTATGTGTCCTGGCTGGGGAATCGAACCAGCAACCTTTGGGTTCACAGGCCAGCACCTTATCCACCATGCCACAAGCCAGGGCTGAATATAGATCTTTCACATCTTCAATTAGGTTTTTCCTAGGCATTTTATTCTTTTTGAAGTGACCATGAATGGAATAGTTTTCTTAATTTCCCTTTCTGTTAATTCATTACTGGCATATAAAACACAACTAATTTCTGGATATTAATTTTGTATCCTGCTATTTTGCTGCATTTGTTTATCAGTTCTAGTAGTTTCTTGGTGGAATCTTTGGGGCTTTCTACGTACAATATCATGTCATCTGCAAATAAAGACAATTACTTCTTCTTTTCCAATTTTGGAATTTATTCCTGGAATGCAAGGTTGGAACAACATTTGCAAATCAATAAATATGATTCTCTATAAAAATGAAAAATAAAAACCATATGATCATATCAATAAATGCAGAAAAAGCATTTGATAAAATTCAGCATCCATTTATGATGAAAACTCTCAGCAAAGTACGAATAGAGGGAACATACCTAAACGTAATAAAGGCCATATATGACTAACCCGCTGCCAGCATCATACTCAATGGACAAAACCTACAAGCATTCCCCTTAAATTGGAAACAAGACAGGATAGCCTCTTTCACCTCTCTTATTCAACATAGTATTGGAAGTCATAGCCACAGCAATCAGACAAGAAGAATAAATAAATTTTTAAATATATTTATTACCTTGAGAGAGGAGGTCAGAGAGAGAGAGTAGAAGAGAAACACCAATGTGAGAGAGATCCATTAATTGGTTGCCTCCCATATGAGGTCCAGTTGGGGATCAAATACATCCTAGATATGTGTCCCGAGTGGGAATCAAGTCCCCAACATTTTGGTGTATGGGACAACACTCCAATCAACTGAACTACATGGCCAATGGCTAGGTTATGGATTTTTTATGACTATATAACTTACCATTTGTAAATTCATGTGGCTTAAATCATTTTACAGTTGCTAATTAAGAAAATTCAATAAATCACATTATTTTTCTCAAAGCTGGAAATGAAGATCCTGATCTATTCAGAGAGGAATAGAGAAAAATAAGGTAAATAGATTTTCAATATGAAATTACCTTGAAATTACATAATTCCAGAACTACTATGGCAATTTTAAGATCGAAAATTTGAATACCTTGTCATATTTTTATGTTCATCTATTACAAGTGTTTTTCAGAAAAAAAAATAAACTGAAGGATACTCAGCAGTATGTCATTTTATTAGAAATTTTGACTTTGCTAAGAAAACATTGTGGTTTGTATTTATAATGCGATTGTGGATGTCTCCTAATGTATAAGGCTTTGAAAGTTTAAATATTCTGATAGCCAAGATTCTTGAAATCTGGATACTTACTTTCTCTGAAGCTCAAAAGAGACATGTTGGAACATGAGTTGCTTAAATCAAAAGGCACATACATTTATGCTCATTGGCATGCTTCTCTGTTTGGGCCATGCTGGAACGTCATCACAGAGACAGCAATTAGTTCATGCCAAAGCTGAGGGCTGTGTGGGTTTAACATCAATTTGAAGAGCTTTAACACCTTATAAAGGAGAAAATCCTTTTTTTTCCCCTGTTGTATGGATTTTTTTTTAATTCTCAAATAGTGCAAAGCCTATAGCTTATGCACCTTTCCAATCCTACAGTTAATTTCTTGCCCATCATGATGACAGAGCATATGCCCCTTCAATATTTTCTTCTTTAAAAAAAATTTATTTGTTTGTTTTTAGAGAAAGGGGAGGAAGAAAAGAGGGAGAAAACAATGATATGTGAGAAAATCATCAATTGGTTGCCCCTTGCATGTGTCCAACTGGGAACCTGGCCCACAACCCAGACATGTGCCCCAACCAGGAATTGAACATGCGACCCTTCAGTTTGAGGGATGACGCCCAACCCAGCAAACTACACCAGCCAAGGTCCTTTCAAAATTTTCAATCATCAGTTGCTTTCCCTTTCATCATCACTATTCCTACCAACACATCACGCCCACCCCTTTCTCTTCACAACCTATCAATACATCAAAAAGAAAAGAGTAGCCTCTTATAGTCAAAACTCCCTCAACTTACACCACCTTGCCTAATTCCCTCCTTAACTCACAGGTATTTCTTTCCTTCCTAGCTCTACAAAATAGGTGGTTGTCTTGTTAAAACTGCTTCTCATTTGTACTATGAATATTATCCTATCCAGACTCCTGCAAGACTATTCTATCAATTACCCTTCCCTTGACTGCAACCATTTTACTCCTTTTATATGTTTTAACTTAAGGAAACAGAGGCCCCTCCCATATTTAATCAGTGTATTTATTTGTTTGGACTAGATAATGTCTTTCTTTTTGGAGTTAAATTTTCTTTTTTTTCCTTTTTAGGGTGGTAATAATGAATATTATAGCTAGTATCTAAAAGTTAATAAGAAGGTATATTTTGCTATTTGTCAGACACAATCTTTAATATTTTCTTTTCTTTCATCTATATTAATTATAGTACTCAAATAGTTTATAGCCTTTAAAATTCTTTTTTAACTTTTCTTGTCATGGAACAACAGTGACATGTCAAATACTCTTGTAACAATGGTGTTTCTATTAAAATTTTAACAAGGACTCAATGCATAGGTTGATGCTATAGCATTGCATGACTAATTAAACTGTGTTAAAATTGCAGCTGATCTTATCTGATGTCAATTTCACCAACCTTTTGCTTCTCTCTTTTAATCTTTTTAATCATCGTTGTGATTTTAGTGCTTGGGGGTTATATTTTATTGATGTCAGTACACATTGGCCTCTGGTTAGTCTTTTGGGATAATTTTGACATAAAGTACATTGCTCAGGCTTGAGTACATTGAGTATGTTATTGATTTGCTACTGTTCATCTGTACTATATTATATATGCCATGAATATTTCTACCCCAACCACACCAGTGTGTGAACCACCCTAATATGCAGATTAATTGAACTGTTCCCCAATATAAATGTGTATAATTTAAAAATAAAATACATATTTATCTTTATTTTAAAAATTAGAGGGCTTAAAAAATTGTACCCACCAATCCTTGTGGCATTAATAACCAAAAACTTGTTCACAACTACCCCATTTAAAATGGGGCACATGCTTTTAATCTGGCTTCATGCACTTATTACCTATATTACCTATATGACCTCTGTAACCATTTTTGCCTTTACCCTTTATTTATACATTTGGTTGAGACACTATTAATGTATAATTGTAATGTTTTTGTAGCAATTAGTTTTTCTGTAGTCCTTGTTTGGTGCTGTACCTTATACTCACTTTCCTATCTTTACATGACAGAGAGGCATAGAAACCAAAGTATAACAGCTTTTGTCTTTGCATGAGAGAAACTTTGTTGGCCTTATTTATTTTTATTTTCTTTCTTTCTTTTTTAATATTTTATTCATTCCCTGGCTTGGTGGCATAGTGGGTAAGGCACAAACTTGCAAACCCAAAGGTCGCTGGTTTGATTCCCAGTCAGGGCACATAACCAGGTTGCAAGCCAGGCCTCCAGCCAGGTCCGTGGCTAGAGGCAGAGGAAAGGCAACCATACATGATGCTTCTCTCTCTTCTTTCCCTTTCTTCCTCCCTCCCTGTCCTTCTTTCTGAAAATAATAAATAAGATCTTTAAGAAAAATATTTTATTTATTATCTTTTTAAAAATACTTTATTATCTTTAAAAATATTTAATATATTATCTTTAGAGAGAGGGGAAGGGAGAGAGGCAAAGACTAAGAGAAACATGAACATATGGTTGCCTTTCACCTGCCTCCAGCTATGGATCTGGCTGGAGAGCTGGCTTGCAACCTGGTTATGTGCTCTGGCTGGGAATCGAACCAAGGACCTTTGGGTTCACAGGCAGGCACTTACCTACTGTGCCACCAGCCAGGGCCCTGTTGGCCTTATTTATTGCCTCTTCTGCTGTGCTGATTTTACAAAACCTAAAGTATGGGCTCAAGTTACTTACATGCAAAGCACTAACTTCCGTGCCCCTAAACTTTTGGATATCCTAGGCTTTTAATTCTGCTTCCTTGAACTTAGTTTACACTGACACCCTGGGTTTTGGTTTCTATTCATCAACCTAGCTGTTTCCCACCCACCAACAAAAACTTATTGAACTTTAAACTTGACTTGTGACTGACCTGGACTCTGCTTGCTGCAAGAGTAGCATTTGCCTTAGCTCTGCCTTATAACTTGGTTCTGTCCTGGCATCTTTTTCTGAATCAGTAAGATAGCAACTCACAAGGGGAGAATATATTATCTCCATGCATGAAGAAGAAAGCATTACTGTCATTCAATGAACGTGTTCTACTTCCTATTGAAGTTCACAAATAGAAAGCAAACCACCTGAAAGAAAACCTATAACAAAACAATTACCTAGAAAGTGAGCATATTCCTTCTCATGCATTTAGAGGGAGTTCTCAAAAGAGAATCATTACAAAAGCAAGATGCCTGAAAATTTCAGGCCCAGGGTGTTTAAACAATATAATGGGAATTCAAGCAGAGATGCCAGACACAGTGTTATTTCTTGCAACTCTATCATAGATTCTCCTGTTTTCATGGCTTACTTTATAAGGCTGTCATGTTTGAATTTATTCTGCCAAGTTGTCATTTCCTTTCTCACTGTACTATTCTATATATCTAACTACATATCCGTGTCTTCATCTCTCCCTCTCTCTCTCTATTTTTTTAACCTAATCATCCTTCAACTGTTTCTTTATCTTTCCAATGTGGCATGTTTTCTTATTGCCCCCTCTATACTTCTGAGGTTTAGATGGAGCTAGACTTAGGACTGCCACATTCTTTTTAAAGACTTAAGGTGCCATGATAATAGTGGCAGCTCTATCTCCCGATCTTCACCTTCCTTCTTCTCACTCAAGCTCTCTTCATTTTGACAAAGCAAGTGATTCTGAAGTAAAGGAACATTCCTCTCTAACCATAGCACTTTATACAGGCTTCATAGCTATTTGCAGCCTGAAGGGATGGGCATGCTTGAAGATGAATGTGTAGACAAGCAGTTAACACTAATTTACATGTGCTTGGATGTGTTATAAATATACATGGTATGTGTCTTGTGTGTATATTATCATTGGTGTATATGCCTTAATTAAAAACATATTAATAGTATTTTTATTTTAGCAGTCCATTGTGCATTTGAATGGATTTCCCTTCATCCTTTCTTTTTTCTTAAAGATTTTATTTATTATTTTCAGAAAGAGGGGCAGGAAGAGAGGGAAAAAGGGAGAGAAGCATCATGTATGATTGCCTTTCACCTGCCTCCAGCTAAGGACCTGGCTGGAGACCTGGCTTGCAACCTGGTTATGTGCCCTGGCTGGGAATTGAATCAGCGACATTTGGGTTCATAGACCAGCACTTATCCACTGAGCCACCAGCCAGGGCCCTTCATCTTTTCTTTGGTGCTGCCTCACTGTGTCTTTCTCTCTCTCTCCGGGCTGTTTTTCTTGCTACTGTCTGTTAACAGCCTGGAGAATGTCACTTCTTGTTAGAAGATCAGTAGTCCCTAAACAGTGTTTTGCTGCAGAGGTAATGGCACATTAGCACCTAATTGGTACCTTAGCCAGAGCTGAAGGTCATGATAAAAAGCAGGACTCTTTTGAGAAATGTGGGATCTTGGAGAACAAATACTGCCTGACGTAGACTGTTTATAGATTTCCTTGCTTTTCCACCTGTTCACCTGGCATGTTAGTTACATCATGAACTACATTTTGCTTAGCAAATATGTTCAAAGAGTAATACATGATTTGAACTTAAGAGCATGACCTAGCTTAGTAGATAGGAAATGCTTATTTTAGAAATTTTTGACAGCGGTTGCCAAAGCTCATAGGCAGTCTAAAGATGACCAATGTTGTGAATATGTGTTGGTTTTTAAACACTTAGCATCCATGTCTCCTTTATAATGATACCCTATACATTAGAAAATTGTCTCACCAAATACTAGGTATGGTTTCAGCAGGCGATCACTAAGCTACTTAGTTCTCTCAATGGAAGATCCTTCTATTCATTGCCTCGTACATAGCAGGAGTAGGCATCTGATCTGAAATTGCTACATGCTGCTCTGCGCTAGGACAGGGGATCATGAGCAAGTCAAGTAGGAAAGGGACAGATGCATGGTGCCCTTTTATTTGGGCAGTAGTATCCTAATCTGAAGATTCTTTTAAAGGTCCTATTGTTGCTTTTGCATTCCAGCTCTTTAAACAAAATGGCAAGTGTGCCATCTTTCCACTGTAAAACAAACAAACAAACAAATATAGCCTCTCACTAATCAGCATCATCTATAGCTTAATACACCAACACAGAGCTTATGAGCATCAGCACTGAGGTCAGATGACATCAGATCCTCCCCAACTTTGCTACTCGGCAGATGATGCTGGGTATGGTGTTTGGTCCCTTTAGTCTCACACCACTTTTTCCGCTATGAAATAAATATTATCATACCATCCTTCCCATTGAGCAAGTAATGTACTTGGAAAAAAAGCTTGAAAATAGTGTCTGTTCTCAAGATTTACTTGTGATATTTATTGTCCTTTACTATCTCCAAATTTTTAGTTTAGTCCCTTGTCATCTCTCTCTCTCTCTCTCAAGTAATCTCTTTGCAACATTTTTTAACCATCCTGCTTAAACCCATGTTAGTTCTCCCTTTAAAAAAAAAAAAATCAAAATTACTAAGTTCCATTTCAGTAAGCAAGGCAGCACCATTAATTTCCAAAACAAGAATGTTAAATATTATCCTGCCAAAAGCTAGGCTGTGGTGAATTTGAATGGAAGTTATAGTTCTCCCAGGCAACATCTTAAAGAAGTTTCTGCTGCCATAATTTCAGAGTCTCTTTATCAGAAATGCATTCCTCAGCGTGACTCATGGAAGTCACCAAGAAGAAACATCATGAAGGGTGCATCCTTGCTGTTCCATGTCAAACCCACCAGTCATTGTATACGTGTTGTGGTAAAGTAGTTAACTGACTAGAAATACATTAGGCTAAGAATTAGGCCACAGGCATGGACCAAAATGGAAGCATTCTGAGGCTTTTCGACATGTTAGGTCTCGCTATAGTTACTGTATTTAAGGTTGACTCTCCTTACTCAAGAACAGGGTAAAGGGGAAAAAATGACAGTGATCTGGAAAGCTATGTTAACCCTTTGAAAGTCATACTCCTTAAAAGGGATATGCTGGTCATTCCCATTGCTTTCATCTTATTTTCTATACTTTTTGTTTAAAAAAGCCACTTATCCTGAAATGTTCTGGGAGAAAGAAGTGAAATGCCATAGAATGATAACTAGGTAGAAGCAATTTAATTAGCTGACTAGTTCTGATATCTGTTGGTAAATAACACTAATAGCTTGCTATTCACTCAGTCTATTTGGAAAATGAATAGTACAAGGTAGGATATTTTATATCCTTACTCTGTTTACCAGCATGAGATAGTCAGAATGCAAGTGGTTTTGGAAATATAGAAATTTTACTGAAAAAAATAAGTTTTCAAGATTTTTCTACAACATTAGCGTGGTTTTGACATATTTTACTATATTATGAACATGCTAATACAGCAAAACACATAAGTGGTCCCAAGTATTAAATGTACACTAAAAGTTTTTTGAAGGGAAAAGGATTCAAAGTATTTTACTATAGGCACTTTTGCTCAAGAAGGAAGTTAGAAAATCCCTTCTTTGTCTAAAATGTAGACCATGGGTCCCATAGTCATTTTGTTTTACCTAAAATACACCTTCTTGTAACATAGGTAAGTTAAGGGAATACAATGTTCAGATATAATAATATAATGTTTTTAATTAATAAAATCAAAATAAAACTAATATGAGCCCTGGCTGGTGGCACAATGGGTAAGGCACTGGCCTGCGAACCCAAAGGTCACTGGTTCGATTCCTAGCCAGGGCACATAACCAGGTTGCAAGCCAGGTCTCCAGCCAGGTCTGTAGCTGGAGGCAGGTGAAAGACAACCATACATCGATGTATCTCTCCCTCTCTGTCTCTCTCCCTTCTCCTCTTTCTAAAAATAATAAATAAAATCTTGAGAAAAACTTATATGAAATAATTCTCATGCCACCTATAAAAATATTATCAATTTTATTTTAGTGTCAGGGAGCATTACAGTTTTTTTTTCTTATTTCCCATTTCTTGAAAAAAATCTGAATTATTATAGAAGTTAGGTCCAGGCCCACTTTGGCATCAGTATACCAGCCAAGATATTTTTCTAAAAATTAATATTTAATAGTTCAATTAATACAAATGATATTTTCAGTAGGTCCTTTAATTACATTGTTTCAATGAAAAATAAATGAAACAATCCTGAGTTAATACTTATGTTTCTTAAGTACATTTTAGGAGAAAGTTACAAATTCAGGCATAGGAAATACTGGATAAAGGCATGTTACTGAAATGATATCTTAACAAATCTTCAGGTATTTTCAGAGAGATTTTGAACTAAGTGGATACTGGGAAGCAGTTATGTAATACATAGAAATCTCTTAATGATGATTTGCAAGAATCTAAAGGTGTTTGGGCAAAAGGCTAAAATGAGTGTATTTATTACCTTTTTTTTATCAGGTTGGTGCAGCTCCTGCTTCTACAGGCCTTCCTATATTTCATTACTCTCTTCTTTAATGCATATGAAACTGTCACCCAAATGTTCTCCTTTGAGCTTTATGTCCATTCCTCTTCATCCTCAGTACCAACCATATTATATAGGTTTTTATCCTATCACATATCACTATCATGGACAGGGTGAACATTAGGCAAGGGTTGGGATCTCTGAGAATATTCACCTATCTGTCTGGTAAAGTGTATGAGAAATCACTTCTCCATCAGCTGCTGGCAATGAAGAAGCAAGGGTCAAGGAAAAGAAAAGCATATGCCATCCAATATGGACCAGTCCAGCTGTGTAGAATGTGGGGTGTGTGTGTGTGTGTGTGTGTGTGTGTGTGTTGCAGAAAATGTGAATTCAAATAGGCTATTAGATACTGAGGAATTTTGAAAGATTTTTTTCTACTCTTTATATATTTATTGGATGTTTTTTAAGCATCAGGCCCTGGGGAACTGGGTATGTGTGGTACTCAGTGCTGTATCCACAGTATAATAGAAAACAAGTATAAACAATTACACATCTTGGAAGTATTATAATTGGGGTAGGTACAAGGGACTATAGGATGACATAAAAGGACACATAACAAAATCTCTGATACAGAATAAAGTCTTCCCAGAGAGGGTAATGTCTAATCTTAGACTCAAGGGATGAATGAAAGGTGAACCAGTGGAAGAGAGAAGTAGGTGAGGTCTGTAATATGAGAAGGTCTTTCCAAATAGAAAGGGCAAAAGGTGCCCATAGCTGGAGGGCTGAGGTCATGGACACATTTTGAAATTTACAGTTAGTTCAGTTGGGTTGGAAAGCAGAGTGCCAGAGAACTGAGGATGTGAAACCCTTCTTGTCCCCATTGGGATTCTTTTGGTGGAGATATTCTGGGAAAGGATTGGAAAAACCCAGGAAAAGCAGAGACTGAAGTACCAAGAGAAGCCTGTGAAGGAAAAATGGCTCCTTCCTGCCTCTATGCTGCTCTTGAAAACCTGTTTCCTGCTAGGGATGTAGCACTTGGAGTTGCTGCTTTGGTTATAAGCAAGAGAACCCAACTCTAACAAAACAAAAATCCATTGCAAGGATGTTGGTGGCCTATGGAATAAAAGTAGGGAGGACACAACATGAACCTTGTAAGTAAGCAAGGAAAAAAAGAAGTCAGTCCTATGTTTTAATTCAACAAAAATATTAATAGTATTAATCACCTGCTATGTGTCAGACATGGTATTGATACAAGGCTTGAAACAGGAAAGAGATTCAAATAAAATAGTTGTGTGCCTGCCTTTTTGTTCTTAGAGTCAAGCAGAGTTGGAGTGGAAGAAATTTATATGAAATTATCTCCCAGAACATTTATGGACTTAGAAGTATGAGAGAGAAATAACCAAATTTTAAATGAGCCTACCAGAAATGACTTGGGTACATTTAAACTTAGATGTAAAGAATGGTTAGTTAGCCAGGGGAGGAGCCTGTGTGAACTCTTTAAAATGGGAAGTCAGTGTACTTGAACATTAGGAGTGTTAGAGCCCAGTGGGTAAGACAGAGCATGAGATAAAATAAAACTGGAGAAGTAGGCTGAAGTGAGGTCAGGCAGAGTTTAGTAGAGCACGCAAAGTTTGTATTGTACACTGAGGACAATGAGAGGCCACTGAGGGACTGTGAGCTGAAACCCATGACCAGGGCTGCATTTTCAAGGTTGACCTGGATACTAGACACAGTGGAGGGCAGCCGGCAAGAAGAGAAATGAGAAGGGCAGGGCAGAGAATCTTTGAGTATCCTGAACACATTGAAACAGTCATGTTACAGTTTTGTCTGCCCATTATGCTTTTATCAATACATTTGTCTTCTTCTAGTTCCTTTGGGGAACTTCTCCTCCCCACCCAAGTGTCCAATATAAGGCTGTCCTGGTGCTCATCCTCATCCCCCTATCCCTCTAGTCAAAGCACTTGCTTCCCCAAGGGGCAGGCAATGCCTCAAGTAGAATCAATCTATACAAGGTGGGCAAACATAGGTCTACAGTTGTGATACTTGAAACACAGTTTATTGTTGCATTATTATTTATGAATTATTGACTTATTTATCTGCTTTACAAACTGTCAACCTACTTTTGTCTATCCATGTGTTGGATTCACATTTGTCTTCCAGAAACATAATTTTCACTTCAGTGACAAAGCTGGTGATATGTAAGCATAGTGAAGGTGACAACCACTTCTAGAACTATGTGGATTAGGCTAGGACCATCCACTTCAGAGACGGGACATGAGCTGGGTGAGATACTCACCTCAAGCACAAGATTTATGACAAGGTGAGTATTGTTTATCTTTTCTTTCACCTCCACTAGGGCTCACATGCCATGGACACCGATACTGTATTTAAATTTTTGACTTCTAGTTTATTATGGACTTCTGTGCATTTTGTTCATTAAATTGACAGTATAATGTTATTGATCTTGAATTCTCGGTTGCTTTGTTCTCCCTGAAACTTTGCACACTGGGTGGGTGCCCCTCACTCAACTGACCCAAATAAACCCTGATCATTTTGAGTCTATCTGGCATTTGGGCCCTATTCTAATGTTCTGGAAACACTCTGCTACCTCATATGCCCTATGGGAAACATAGCACACCATACATTATGAATGCAACAATGCCATCTATGTCTATGGTGGATATAGTAGAATGGTCCACTTGATATCCATTCTAATGGGTTTATCATCTTCTATTTTATTTTATTTTTTATTTTTTGAATTAAATTTATTAGGGCGACATTCATTATTAAAGTTATATAGATTTTGAGTGTACAGTTCTATAATACGTCATTTGTATTTTACATTACATTGTGTGCCCACCACCCAAACTCAAATCATCTTCCATCACCATACATTTCACTCTCTTTACCTGTTATTACCAGCCTACCCTCTTCCTTGTAGTAACCACCATACTGTTGTCTGTCTATGAGGTTTTTTTAAAAAGATTTTATTCATTATTTTTAGAGAGAAGAGCAGGGAGGGAGGAAGAAAGGGAGTGAAACATCAGGCCTTTAACCTGCCTCCAGCTACAGACCTGGCTGGAGACCTGGCTGGAGACCTAGCTATGTGCCTTGGCTGAGAATCAAACTAGCAACCTTTGGGTTCACAGGCTGGTGCCTATCAACTGAACCACCATCCAGGGCTGTCTCTGAGTTTTTGTTGGCTTTTGTTCATTTGTTGCTTTCAATTTTATATGCCACACATGAGGCAACTCATATGGTTCTTAACTTTTACCACCTGACTTATTTCCCTTAGCATGGTATTCTCAAGCCCCATCACATCACAAGTGGCAGTATTTCATCTTCTCTCATGGCTGAGTAGTATTCCATTGTATATATTGTCTTCTATGTTGGAAGTTAGGGAACTGAAATATTTCCTGTATTTCCTTGCAATCACTGAACAGGCATATAACCTACCTTCAACTATTCTTAGAGCTACATTTAAGACTTGGATGCATATTAAGTACAGGCTAGGTGTGTATTGATCAGGCATTTTTAAAAACCTGCTAGCAGAGGTACATGTAGGTAGAATTTGGTCGGGGGTGCTGCAGAGGTTTCCAGTCCCGAAGGAGAGAAATGCTAAGTAACAATCTTTATCAAGCATGTTTCACTAGAAATATCTCCCAATGCAAATGCATTGATTTTTATGTTCTGAGCCATGTGTAACTCACACCTGGTTCTCTTGGTCCTAAAGGTTCTGAGAGTTACTTAATATGATTTATTAAATTCTTTTTGCTTAAACAAGCAAAAAGAACTCTATTGTATGTAACAATGAACTTCGTCCATATGTGAGCTTTCCTACCTTCCCCTGGAACAAAGGCACAGATACACAATTCAAGTAAACTATCAGAAGAATCTATGTTGAACATTGAATCCAGATCTAAAGACACAAACGTACAAAAGGGACAGAGAGTAGCTTTGTGTTAGAGGACATGGCAGCAGACACAATGTCCAGCATGTGAAAGCAGCAATGGCAGATAACACAGGCAGCACCTGGATCCCCCTTTGGCCTAGGAAGACGCTGAGCAGATGCCATCACTAACCTGTGTCTAGGTTCCTGGACCCTGGGTGATGATAATTTTGCGCTGTTTTAAGCCTCTTCATTTGTAATGATTTGTTACACAGAAATAGAAAATTAAAGCAATGTGTCAGTATTCAATGGACCATCTCTCTCCCGTTTTCGTTTTCTTTTTCTTTTCTTTCCAGTACACCAAACAATGGAGTGTCTCAGAATTTATAGCATCATGGATTCAAGAAATTGTTCATAGTCATTTAAACGGCCCCATTTTGTTCAGAAATTCAGTTTTTAAAATTCAGGATCCAATAAATTAAGGCATTGGGTTCATTCAGTTGGAGGGGAATGGAAGAAAAAAATCTAAAGAATTGCATGTATTTGCAAGCTATTTATGATAATTGGCCCCATAAGCTAAACCAAGGATAAAAATACTAAGGGGTGAGGAGTAACTAATAGCAAGAACTGATACTACCACTGATATCTGTGAGATTTTAGATAAGTAACTTATGTCTTCAACCCTTTTCTCATCTATGAAATGGAGCTAATTATACTACCTTACAAGACATTGTGATAATTAGATTAAATTACTTATGTATATCCTGTATGCTATTCTCCAGCATATAATAAGTCACTAACTTCTGCCATCAAATCCTATTTAAGATAATGTTTTTCTAATTTCTTTATCTGGAAGTGACGTCAGTGAGTTTTCTTCAGTCTCTTTTCCCACTGCTTATTCTCTTGGGTCTTGAAGTTTTCTAGGTTTATGGCCCAGAAATAAAAATTATTTTTATTAAGTTTTATAGACCAGAATAGGATAACATTTTAACTAAATCTATAACGTGATGAAAAATGTAATTAGTTATTCAGGACCAAGAAAAATGTACATCACACACACACACACACACACACACACACACACAAAAGGAAAAGTCTAACTTATACAACATGTGTGTAACTGTTTATGAAATTCAAACTACTTTAAAGTAGTTTTACATTATTGAAATATATTACCTGGATAATGGCAACTGCACAAACCTTTATAAAGTTAAGCCTTTACAAGCTACACACACCTAAAGTATGTCTGTACTGGCATTTCAAAGTCATAGGCTTAAAGCATTTCTTTCCTGAAGTCATGGAGATCATGTTTTCAGTATGTTGTTCACCTGGCATTTCAATCCAATGTGCCCCATAAATAATATACAGAAATCAGTGAAATATTAGTTTATAGTAGGGTTTTTATTGACAGTGTTAACCAACTGGAACAGCTACTTAGAGACACTTCTTTGAATAAAACTGGCTGAAAATAAAATCACTGCTAAATGATTATCAATCTAAAATAAAGCTATATTATAAATAACGTTAGTTAATATTACCATTTTTTATAGAAATTAATATTCACCAAATATAAATAATTGCATATCATTATACACACACAACTTTTTGGCATAGGTCTTCACAGCCTACAAACTGTCCAACATATCTCATTCACTCCTATAGTTTACCATAAATACAGTGGAGTTCTGGCTTCTACCAACACCATTTTTTAGAATCTCTAAATGCAGCTCATTTAATTTATAGTCATCAAAATTGTAAGAACTTCAAAATCTTGATATTGAAAAGAAGTAACAGTTACTTGTAACTGAACATTTATAACAGGAAGAAAAACACTCTAGAAGAAAGTTGCTATTAAAAGTAATAATCTGAATGATCTGTGTGCTCAATACCTAGACTGTACTCTTAACAAACAATAATGCCTCAACCCTGTTCTATAACAGTTTGAATTTTTGACATTTTATGAATATTCTACTCATGACATAATAGCAACTAGCTCTTTTGTAGGTCATCAGATTTTTTAAAATGTTTTTAAATACACTTAATTTTTTCACAATTTCATCATTATCAACTATTTTAAAGACAAGAGAACTGAGGATCAGTAGATAAACAATATATTCAGAATTACATAACCAATTAAAAGAGGGCTTTGGATTCAAATGGAGACTTCTGATTCTTAGTTTAGGCTTATGTATCTGGTGATGTACATATGACTAAGGCAATGTAGAGTTTTTTCTCTTGTTAGTAGGCCTGAATACCAAGATAAAAAATAATCACGGTAACTGAAAAACTGCTAAATTTCTCTAATTCTGTTCACTATGTGAAATACTTTGATGAAATTAAGTCCAATCTTCATTGCAAACTTTATAGCTCAGTTTTTGAATAAGCAAAGCTTTTCATATGAAAAGTGAGCATTTGTAGGAATAAAATCTGAAACACTTAGGCTGTTTTCTGTGCCAACTCATGTCCCAACAGTGATTTTGATTCCAAGGAAATGCATTTCTCTCCATATATAAAGTAAAAAGCTCCAGTAAATTCTTGGCACCAAAACAAGGAGATAAATTGATTCCTATATGGGAAAACTAACATATTTCAATAATTTTGTGCGATATTCGACTGCAAATATTGGGTTGATCAAAAATGTTGTTTGTTTTTTCCCATAAAATGGCTCTGGTAGCACTTAATTGTCTTTAACTTCATCCAAAATATTTTTGTTGGGTTGTAGGGTGACAGTGGTGACAATCAGTGGTCATTTTAAAAAGGCTTATCAAAACTGGTAAATTTTTGTGTAGCCATTTTAATATGGAAGATGAAAGAAAATAAACATCTTCAATGTTATGTTTTATTTTTTGAAGAAAGGGGAAAACACAACTAAAACACAAAAATAATAAAAAGATTTGTGCAGTGTATGGAGAAGGTGTTGTGACTGAGCAAGTGTGTCAAAAGTGGTTTGCAAAGTTTTGTGCTGGAGATTTCTCGCTGGATGATCCTCCATGATCCGATAGACCAGTTGAAGTTGATAGTGATCAAATTGAAACATTAATTAAGAACAATCAATGTTACACCATGCGGGAAATAGCTGACATACTCAAAATGTCCAAATCAATAAACTTATTAGTGAAAAAAAAAAGGGTCTTTTATTTTACCAAAAATACTAAACAGACTCTTTGACTAACTCAGTGAATAGTCCAGGGTAGCAGCAAATGTTCCCTTTATAATCACATGAGGAGCTATAGGGGCTTCATATTTCCTTAAATTAAAAGGTCCACATGTAGAACATCTTAGTTTTAGAGAAGTAAGTTTTTTCATATTCACTCATGGTATACAGTCCACTTCTCAGAACTTCCTTTCATCTTTGGCAAGAAATACATCTCCATCTCAGTAACACATTCCTGCACGCCTGTTCAACTTGTAAAATAGAAGCCTTAAAAAAGTAAATCTTTTATATTATTATTTAAATAAATCTCATTAATTGAACAAATCATATATATTATAATATATATGATTTTGAAAACCAAGTGTGTCAAAGTCTATTAGAAAAACCAACACAAAAATACAATACAATGTGATCCACATTATAAGGCACAGTGTTAGCAGAAAGCAAATCAATCAATATTGCATAGGCATGTTTACAAAGCATCCATCTGGGAAGACTTGGAGAGGAACAAAAACAGAGCTAGAAATTCAAGAAGAAATTTACATTCATTATGAGACAAGAAAATGAATCAAATTCTAAGGTGAGGAAATTTTATGTGATGAGATAACAAGGAGACAAAAAGAAATTGGGAGAATTAAAAACATATGGCCCTGGCTGGTGGCACAGTGGATAAGGCATCAGACTGTGAACCCAAAGATCACTGGTTCGATTCCCAGTCAGGGCACATAACCAGGTTGCAAGCCAGGTCTCCAGCCAGGTCCTTGGCTGGAGGCAGGTGAAAAGCAACCATACATTGATGTCTCTCTCCCTCTCTGCCTCTCTCCCTTCCCCTCTCTAAAAATAATAAATAAAATCTTAAAAGAAAAAAAAAAAAACATGTTTTCTCAGACTGGCACATATAAGGAAAAGAACAGTGTGTAATGGCTAATAAAAGATAAATAGGAACCAGATAATGAAGGACCCTGAGCAAGAAAAGAAAAAAAAGGAAGAAAAATAAGAAAGAGTTTGAATTATTTCCCAAATTCATTGAGGAGCTTTTATTTTTTTAAGATTTCATTTATTATTTTTAGAGAAAGGGGAAAGGAGAGAGGCAGAAAGGGAGAGAGTCATCAATGCATGGTTGCCTTTCACCTGCCTCCAGCTACGGACCTGGCTGGAGACCTGGCTTGCAACCTGGTTATGTGCCCTGGCTGGGAATTGAACCAGTGACCTTTGCGCTCACAGGCTGGCACTTTAACCACTGTACCACCAGCCAGGGCATGAGGGGCTTTATTAAAAGGCTGAATACAATCATCTCCGTACTTTATAAATACTACTCAGGAAGAGCTATGGAGAAACAGAAGGAAAAAATGGGGCCAAGCAAATGTGGTGGATTTTAGATCCTGTTTCAAATACTTAATTCATGTGTATAGACATACAGGTTCTCTCACATACACAGCAAAGTACGGGGTTTCTTACTTTAAACTAAAGAGACGGAGAGGTGCGTTCAGTAACGTAGGAGTCAGCTGAGGCTACTGCAAACTGGAATCCACTTCTATTTGACCTGAAAGGTTTTCCTGTTCTTTTAAGTGTCCTTTTAATTAAAAGTGATAAATCTTGTCTTGTATAAGTGACACTTTCATAAAGAGGAAAAAATCAACCTACATTATGTTAAAAAATAAAGTTATATAATAAGGCATCTCAAGGAGTCAGGAAGCCAGTCTGTAGACTATTGCAATATTCTGGTAAGATATAATCAGAATATAAACCAAAAGGAAGGATATAAAGCATGAAATGGTGTGAGAGATGTTTAGGATGACTGGGTGATTGATCAGATATGGAGGTGAGAAGAAAAGATAGTGATGCATCTCATGTTTCTTACTTACAAAGGTTATAAATATAGGCTATATTCTAGAAATGTTTATGTTGGCATGACGTTTTAAACCAAATCAACAAACATTCAATTCAATGTTGAGACTTTGAATCGGCTCTTTGGCATCAGAAAAATATGTTTTATGTTAGCAGTTGGCAGGCTAGTATTTTCTGTTGTGCCTACAGTTGGAGCTATATAATTTATAGACCATAGAACACTTGGTTTAGCTGCAGAGACAAAATAATAGTTTCGGTTGATGCCGCTTTATAATGCAGAATATTGCTTGAATAGTTTAATTGGGCAATTAGTTTTATTGTCCAATAGCAGAGAGCCAGAAGCAAAGCTCCTCAAAATAGGTAATCAATACTGCTACGTGTAATCAGTTGAATGTTGACAGTAGGTAAACATAGGACTAAACTAAGTAAAGTCATTTACAAATAGCCTGATGTGATTAAATAAAACTCTGTAGAGATTTACTGAAATATTTGAACAAAAGTACTCATTGCTTCCAGGATAAACTAATATTAACCTGGGACATTATTCATTACTGATTCAATTTGTGGTTACTGAGCACCCAGTGAAGAGCCAAATGCTGTGCTAGTAAGTGCTGGGGAACACAATGGTAAAAGCTATGGCCTCTATAGATTATAATTTATAGGAGGACATGGGTGTAATGATCATAAAAGCCAATGATTATAAACTGTGATAAAAATCTATGAAGAAAAATAGATTAGGGATTAAAAAAATGCCTACTTCACATGCACACAATAATTTCACATACTAATTCCTAGATCCTGTGAAGATGTCACCTTACATGGAAAAGGGAACTTTGCAGATGTGATTGTTAATAATTTTGAGATGGTATTTTCCATGTAGGCCTCATGTGATCACAGGGGTCCTGAAAAGAGGGCAGCAGGAGGATCAGTCAAAGAAAAAGATGTGACTGCTAAAAGCAGAGGGTCAGGAGGCACTTGAAGATAGAGGATGTGGCCACAAGCTAAGGAATGCAGACCACCTCCAAAGCTAGAAAAGGCAAGGAAACAGATGCTCCCCATGGACCTTCAAAGAGAGGGTGGCCCTGCTTATATTTTTATTTAAACTCAGAGAAACCAATTTTGGTCTCCTGACCTCCAAAATTATAAAGAATAAATATGTGTTATTTTTTGCCACTAAATTTGAGGTAAGTTATTATAGCAGGAATAGGAAACTAATACAAAAGGTTGAATGAACTATGCATAACATTATTAAAGCAAATTATTTATCTATAAATTATATACAGTATATATCAGTTAAGTAAATACTATATACAGTATTTAATTTTTATACCAGCTAATGTATGAGGTCTGTCCAGAAAGTATTGAGCCAATGTCAATATAATTAAAACAGTTTACTTGACCAATAATTTTGGGGCAGACCTCATATATGTAACCCATAGACACAGACAACAATCTGGTGATGACCTAAGAGAAAGGTGTGGGGAACAGCTGAGTAGAGGTGGGCAAAGGGGGAAAATGGGGACACCTGTACTAGTGAAAACAATAAAAATGAGGTTTAAAAAATTAGCACAGAATTCAAAGTAGTAGAGGCATTTTAGTGGTGGAACAAGGCTCCTCTTTGGCCAGATTTAGCATAAACAGACCATCAATACAACAGAAACCTACGCAACTAAAACCAAGACTGCACTGTATCTCAGACTGACACACCTTGTGCGATTATGTTCATATTTCCCATCTGTGTGACCTCAAAGGCTTCTGTTTGTTACTTTTCTGTAGCCATGTTTACAAAATCTATAGTTCTAAATTCTTATAATAAATATCTTACTTAAACGTCATCAAATACATTTTCTTTAAACTTCATGTTGGAGTCTTACTTTTGGTTATGACACAGCCACAAAGAAGAAAACTAAACGTGCATGGTTTGGAGGTAAGAAAATTGGTCACCTCCTAGAGTGAGCACGTAATTCTCTCACAGCCTATGGGAGTTTGGGGAAGGAGCCTGGGTTTTTTAATAAACCTATTCACAGACCATTGGAGAAGTACTTGAAGGGTGTGAGCAGAATTGCAATTTGGAACAATGACTCTGATTGCAGTTATCATATCCAACATCAAAAACAAGAGGAGAAAACCTCCTCCATCCCTTTTTTGCTTCATACTTAATAACTTCTGAAGCAGCATAAACAGGGAATAACTAAGGACAATGCAGAGCCATGTAAGAACATAGAAAAAGGACCAAATCTTTAGCTGAGAAAAGAGCTAGTTAAGGAACACTCAGTTTTATTGAGAACTGGCTACATGGTAGGTATGCAGTCAAATTGTCCAGAATTAAAGGCTTGGAGCTGGAGGAGAAATGAGTGCTAATTCTATAGAATTCACTCAGATAGGAGAGTCAATGGACTTCTTTACTTTATTCTGCTTTTCCAAGGAACTCTCTTTGAAAGTATGACTATTAAGTATTATTTGCATAAATATCTAAATGAAACAAAGTAACTTAGAAAAATTAGAAAGGTAATTATCTAGGTTCTATACTCATGCATCAAAACTGCAATAAGCTACCCTTGTATTTGAATGCTGAACTATTTGTTTAAAGGTTTTATATTCACCTTTCTCTCTCCACCACACTTAAGATTATTTTTTTTTAATCTAATCCATCATATGATGCTGTGGGTTCTGCATATACATTTATCTGAAAGTATCTAGATGAATCAGCTGACCTGGAATGTTTTCAAATGGAACGTTGGCAAAGTTGAAAGAAAATCCAATTAAATCTGGTAGATTTATTTGCTGGGGAGTCAAGGGTCTAAACCATAATTAGCAGAATCACCAGCACCCGCACTGGGGTGCCTTTCCCATCCCTTTTTCAGTGCCTTTCAGAGCAGGCTATCAGCTTCCCTCCCACAGGGAACCATCAGCATGTCCTTCCAAGTGCAGATGGTTATTGGCAAAAGTCCACCAATGTTTACACTGACCCCTTGTTTCAATTTCTTCAGCAGTTTTTTTTTTTTTTTTCAACCTGTTCTTATACCCTAGGATGAGGTGAACTAACATTGGTCTTAGCTTTTATCAGTTAAAAATAAATAAATAAAAGAAACCTCACTTGGGAAAGAGAGTCTTTCTTTTCTTACCACAGGCATTTTCGACTTATTTATTCATTCAACATGCATCCATTGTGCTGCACTCATGTAACTCACTAAGTCAATAAGCATTTCTTGTTTACCCTCCTGCACATCAGTCCTGGGTTAGCGCCTGAGAATACGGAAAGTAAAGGCACAATCCTACCTCAGGTTGTTCACATTCTAGGGAGAGGACAGGATAGTAATTTGATAGCATGTCATTACTTCCGTGATACTGACATAAAGGTTTTGAGTAGAATCCAGAGATCTAGAGGCCTGGGAAGTGAGGGTACAGCCACTACCCCCCCTTATATATAGGGGATGTTTTCCAAGACCCCCAGTAGATGCCTGAAACCACAGAAAGCACTAAACCCTACATATACTATGTTTTTCCTATACATACAAGTACATGTCCATGATGAAATTTAATTGATAAATTAGGCACAGTAAGAGATCAATGGTGTTAATAATATTAATAATAAAATAGAATAATTAGTATAGTGTAATAAAAGTTATGTGACCATGGCCTCTCAAAATATCTTATTGTGTTATACATACTCTTCTTCTTCCTGTGAGGATCTGAGAGGATAAATGCTAACCCTGTCCTAGGCCTGGGTAACCATCCCTTACTTGCAGGAAGTGGAGTGACACTTCCTAGTTTCAAGCGTTCCTTTGCTGAAGTCTTCATATCGGCCCAATGCTGCCTGGCACAACGTGATGTCATCCCTCAGAACATGTTTTCTGTTTGTGTCTTCTACCCACAAATTCAATGCCTTTTCTATCTTCACTCAGCACTCATCACACACTGTGGCCATAGCTTCTGTAGTTTGAAGTGTGATAGCAAAACAGGCACAAATTTCTCTGCCCTTCACAATTTCATGGATAGGAGATCCATTCTCACCATAGGTCTTGGCAACCACAGCATATGGGCTTTTCCTTTCTGTATTAAGTTGAGAACTTTCACCTTTTTTACTTTAAGGAAGCACTTGTGGCTTCTCTTTGGTAGATCCAAATCACCAGCATTATTGCTCTTGCACTTTGGGGCCATGATAAAGTAAAATAAAGGTTAATTGTATACATTGCAATACCAAGATAATCAATCTTGGTCTATTTAGTGGCCAATGGCAGGGAGTGTGTACATGGTGGGCATGCTGGACAAAGGGATGATGCATGTATCAGTCAGGATAGAGCAGGATGGCATAAGGTTTCATCACACTACTCAGGCCAGTGGCCAATTTAAAATGTGAGAGTCCTTTATACTGGAATTTTTCACTTAATATTGTTGGGTTGTGGTTAACTGTGAGCAACTGAAACCACCAAAAGAGAAACCATGAATAGGGAGATACTACTGTAATATCACCCAGATGAGATATCCCATGATGTAGACTCAACGATGACATCGGATGGTCTACTGCAGTCCATTCAAGTCAACTTTCCTAAGCTTAAGAGGACAGAAGAATGTGACTCTGGAATTTTGTGTTTAATTGCAGAATGGCTTAGTAGCTCTACACTGCTATGGTTGAATTTTCACTTAGAGGTATAGACCATCTGTACACTTATTTCTCAATGTAGACCATACCTATTATATAATAGAAATGTCCAATCAAGTACAGAAATATATATAATATACTACTATGATTTAATAATGACAGCACCATGGAAATATTTCGACAAATAAATCAAAGGTCATATTCTTATTGGAATAATAAGAAATGTATATATGCATATAATTATACATAGATAAACATTTAGATAGATAATTGGCATTGTAAAACCCACTTATAGATTTAAATAAAGGGGCTGAGGTGGAGCCCAAATAATTTATCTGAGTCATAGGCCGATATGTTTGGAGTAGTGGCCATTGATAAGTGACTAACAAGCAGAGAGGAAGAGATAAATATGTATGTGAAGAATTTCAATGATTTATGTTTCTTGGAGGCAGCTTGGGTTTAACCTATGGCATCTCATTTGCTGTCAGTTACACTTGGAGATCACCTAGCAGATCTGGAGAAAAGAGTGTATTAAAAAACAAAAAAAACCCTTTGTGACAGAGAGGATTGAGACAGGACAGCTCCACGGTGCCTAAAAGGGAAGGAAAGGCTGAAAAATCCATGTTGCTTTGAATAAAGAATGTTCAAGTACATTTAAATCATTTATCTAAATTTATGATGATAAAATCATGAATTATTTTTGCTCCATATTTGCAATTAGATGGTACAACAGATGGAGAAGATTTACAGAAACATTAACATTCTGGAAAAGACATGTTTAATAAATTTGTGGGTGGGAGTTTCTGAAGCTATAGGAAGAGGTTCACGTGCCAAATAAAATGGTAGTTAGGTTTCCAAGAAGGGCACAGATGCAGAGAGGGATATTTTTGTATTTCTGCTGTCAAATGGCAAATTCGGATTTGTAAAGGATTTTATAGTTATGAGAACTGTAGATAGCTTCAAAATTTGTTTCACCAATGCCCACATATTATGCCAATAGATCTGCCAGAAGAGATGTCTATCAGCAAAACTGTGATCCATCTGTCTTCAACAGTCCCTACACTCAGTGGCAACAGGTCAACTGAGGTTTAGCTTCTTTTTGAAATACAAGTAATAAGAAATTACTCAAACCAGACCCACCTCAGTCTCAGCTCTCACATTTTTCTTGGGCCACACAAACTGTACACTGCAGCAAGTCATGTATGGACTCATTCATGCAAATAAACAAAAAGCAAACCCAATATTTCTTATTTCAATAGCATAATAGTAAATATTATGTTCTTTGTACTGGGTGAAGAAAAATCTATTCCCTAAGCACTGTATTGACTTGGTAAAAATCCAGAATCCTCTTTAGAATGCCTTAGCTTCATCAGTGCAATTCTTTCTTTCCTGATTGAATTTTTCTCATTTGCAGTGAAAAGCACAGTCATCAGATCTCTATAAATATATTTCTAACATAGTCACTGACATTTCATTAAGCCAAACAAATAGAAATACAATTTCAAGGAAAGAAAAGATCAATGAGCTTTACTTATACAAGTAGTTTTGATGGTGTACATCAAATCCTAAAAATTCTACAAGAACTATTTTGTAAAATTATATCTTCAACCAGGGTGCCATGATGGCTTTTAAAGGGAACCTGGGGATGTGAGTCAAAATTCTAGCTTCTTAACTTCCTAATAAAAAGTCTCATGTAATGGCCAGAGCCACCCAAGCTACCCCCCACCCCAAATAGGGATTGAATTGCTGTCTAGCCCTGTGGGACTCAAAATTCTCTTTCTAAACATCTCTGCTGACTTTGCTCACAATCCTGCCCATTCTGCCTTATTTCCTTATGGGTGGGCAACCCCTTCATTCTCAGGGTAATTCATTCCAGTAGTGGTATCAACAACATTGCTGTTCCTGTTAGGTTGCTGGAATACATTCTGATTTTTCCTCCACTTTTAAAGATAAATATCCTCCTTGTCTTAATGCCAGTACTCAGGCTGAGACAATCATGTAGAATCCCATTTTCCCCAGGATTGCTTTGACCGCAGGACCAGCACTCCTGCACCCCTGCACTCCTGGTACCAGTGCTTTGGTCTTGGATGTTCTTGCTAATAGATTTTCCATCTCTTATTGTCATTTTATTGGTGTGTAACTATGTTACCTTAGGTAGCAGGGAACTGAGTCAATAAAGACAAGGTCTCCAGCCACATTCTGACAGGGTAATTTAGTTAGAAACCTACCCCATTCTAAATCTGATATGTTGTGTGTTTATTTCAACAATAAACCAAAAACAATAAGGGTCCTAATATTAAGACTAGGTAAGCACAATTTCAAACCAATTGACTGGTATTTTTAATATGGAAAATATTCTAAGTATGATACAGTAATATTGTTATTTGAATGTTATAGATAAGAGCATAATAACAAAAAAGAAAACTATGGAATAGAAGATTCATCTCAGTTACTAAACCAAAGATTTATGTCTTTCAAAAAAAAAAAAAAGATTTTTGATCCATTCATCCACTGATGGGCCCTTAGGCTATTTCCAGTACTTTGCTATTATGAATAGCACTGCTATGAATATAGGGGTGCACATATTCTTCTGAATTGGTGTGTCAGAATTCTTTGGGTATGGGCTCAGCAATGGAATCACTGGTCAAAAGGCAGTTCCATTTTTAGTTTATTTTTTTAGGAAATTCCACACTGTTTTCCATAATGGCTGCACCAGTCTCCATTCATACCAACAGTGCACTAATGTTCCTTTTTCTCCACACCCTCACCAGCACTTGTTGTTTGTTGATTTTTTAGTAATGGCCATTCTTACAGGTGTGAGGTGGTATCTCATTGCGGTTTTAACTTGCATCTCTCTGATGGCTAATGATGTTGAGCATTCTTTCATATATATGCCTATAGGCCCTTTGTATGTCCTCCTTGGATAAGTATCTGTTCAGGTCCTTTGCCCATTTTTTAATTGGGCTGTCTGTCCTCCTGGTATTGAGTTGTATAAATTCTTTATATATTTTTTTTAGATCAAACCCTTGTCTGAGGTGTCATTCGCAAATTTATACAATAGAATACTACATAGCAGAAAGAAAGAAGGAACTCCTACCTTTTGCTACAGCATGGATGGAATGGGAGAGTATTATGCTTAATGAAATAAGCCAGGTAGCAAAAGACAAATACCATATGATCTCACCTAATACAGGGACTATTGAACAAACAAACAGGCAAACAGAAAGAAACCAGAGACATTGGGGAAACAAAGGAACAGAATGACTGTGACCAAAGGGGAGGGGGGAGGAGGAAGAAAGAGAGGAGAGGAAGAAGGGGTGGGGTTTAAGGGAACTAAAGTGAAAAATCCATGGATATGAACAAGGGGCTGGGGATTGACTGTGGGAGAGGGAAGAGAGGATTGGGGAGAGCAATGGGGGACATAAAACAACTGTAAGGCAACAATAACTCAATTTTAAAAAGGAGTGAAAAAAGATATAAAAGCAGAAATATCTATAGTAAAAAAAAATTAAATCCAAACCTGGTGATATTTTCAGACAAGAGAATGAATGGGTGATTGATTGCCAGAAGGAAAGGGGTTGGGGGGGCATGTAAAAGAGTTTAGAGGGATATGTGGTGATAAAAGAAGACTTGACTTGGGGTGGTAAGCACACAGCCCAATGTATAGATGATGTGTTATGGAATTGTACACCTGAAACCTATATAATTTTGCTAACTAATGTCCTCCCAAAAAGCTCCATGAAAAAGAAAAATGTTTTTATCTGAGGCCAGATGAGCCTCAGATCTACCTTGAGGGCAAGCAGGGGCGTACCCATCTGAACTCCCTATTCCCTGCCCTTGTTTTTGGGCCCAGCCATGCAATTTACTTTGATCAATGGGATGTTAGCAAACATGACATAACTAGAGGCTTGAAAAAGTGATTTCAAGCTTCTTTCTCTGTCTTGTTTGTCTGCTTTCTCTATGAAAACATGCCTGGGAAAGCATTCAGGAGGATGAGACATAATGAGCAGAGCTGAGTCAAACTTGTCATCACAGCCAGTGACATCCCCAGGCAGGTGACTGTCAACTAACCCTCCAACATGCAGCTGACAGCAGGTGCATGAGGAAATCTAGGCTACAAAAGTCACCAGCCAACCCGAAACTGTGAGCTAAACAAATGATTATTCTTTGAAGCAGCTGAGTTTTATGGTTGTTGTGTAGCCCAATTATTGTAGCAGATACCTGGTATACTTGTGTAAATGATTACCCCAAAGAATTTACATAAATAATGCAAAAGGAATTTAAATTCATTTGCAATCAGGACAATTCAAATTCAGTCAACAAGGAGGCACCATGTCTCACTCATCAAACTGAAAATCATTTTGTTTGACAATAGCCAAAGTAGCCCAGAGAACAGACTATGAGACTGGAACTGTGACTTGTTATAGCCTCCCTGGAAGACATTTGACAGAACAATTCCATTTTTCGAGTAGCCTGAATGAAAGGCATATGTATATGCGTACAAAGATATGCATAAAACTATGTTCGTTACAAAGAAAATTTGAACACAATCAAGTGAAAACTACGTAAATATACTTCAATGTGGAAATAGGTAAATAATATATAGTATGTTCATATTATAAAATGCTATGCAGCTGTTAAAAATAATGAAAATGCATTAGATAGTAATAAAACAATATATCTGGCTGCTATTAAGTTAAAAAGGAAGCAAGTAAGTAGGCAATTGCTGTAACGTTTTTTATGTAAATGTATATCAGTGTATGTATATGTGGGCATGTGTAGGTATAGATACTTCAAAAAGACTTATTGTTTATGAATTTGGGAGGGAAGAGAAATGGGGGAGAAAGAGGAAACTATCATACTTTCTCAAGATTTAGATATTTCTTTAGCTTTTTTTCATTTAATACTGTGTAATGAACACATTGTTAAAAAGAAACATTAGCCCTGGCTGGCGGCACAGTGGATAAGAAGCCGGCCTGCGAACCCAAAGGTCGCTGGTTTGATTCCCCAGCCAGGGCACATAACCAGGTTGCAAACCAGGTCTCCAGCCAGGTCTGTAGCTGGAGGCAGGTGAAAGGCAACCATACATTGATGTTTCTCTCCCTCTCTGCCTTTCTCCCTTCTCCTCTCTCTAAAAATAATAAATAAAGCCTTTTTTTAAAAAAAAAGAAACATTAACTGTAGAAAAAATTAAAATCATAAAAAGACCTAGGAGATCAAATTTGTGAAGATTTTGTAGACTTTTAGACTGTGCTGTCCAAAGGGGGTTTAAAAAAAAAAAGGAAAACTGTCATAAAATGTTAATATATCTGATATATAAAAATAAAACATTTCTTCATGTAATAAGTCACCAAAAGTGAATTAGAAGTTAATCAACGAAACACTTCAAAAGCATTGCCACATAGAATTAGCTTCCTTCATACAGCATAAAACAGCAGAAAACAGATTAGAAAGTACTAAAGAAGGTAGAGGGCACGGGTGCATCTACAAAGGAGAAACACAAACACTGAACATAAAAAAAAAAGAAAGGAAGGAAGGAAGGAAGGAAGGAAGGAAGGAAGAAAGAAAGAGGCTTCAACTTGAATAAAAATCAATAAAATGTACTGTGCAATAGTACCAGAGTGCCATTTTCAAACCTTTTAAATTGAGGAATAATAAACAGCATTTACAAAGATAATACTCTTAATGGAATCATAGTGAAAAAAGACCATTCCAGTGGCTATGGGTGGAAATGTAAACCAGTGGATATTCCTAGAGGACAATAAAGCAACAATTTAGAAAGATTTTTAAAATGTAGAGACACGATCAGTGGTTTCTAAAATAATTAGAAATAGCAATAACTATTTTTGTTACTTTTGTATTTGAAAAATGACATTAAAGCATGATCAACAGCCTCACAATATAGGTTATTTTTAGCTGATGGCCATGCATCTGCTGCATGGATTGGTGGAACATGGTCATTGTATTGCCAGGTGATTCTGACTATAGGCAGGGCTGCTGGGACTGAGGGTGAGGACGGAACACCAAATTGAGGGTGGACCACAGACCCTGTCAAGCAAGTCAACATTAGAAAAGGAACTGGAGAAAGAATACTGAGACTCAGCCATTATTGTCTTGGGTGGTAGAAATGCTGAGTGAATTTATATTAATCCTGAGTGAATTAATATTAATTTTGCAAATTCCAGTTACCAAAACTAGTGTATGTATATTAGTTTTACAATTAGAAGAATGTTTATATAACTGCAATTGGGGATTTTTTTTGAAGGAAAGGTTTGTTCTCAACCTATAAAACATTTGTCCTATGGTTCTGTTTCAATGTATTTTTAATGTCTCAAGTGATAGAACTTTCATTGTTTTATCTCTGCAAATGTTTCCAGTTTGGGTGGTTTTTTTTAAACATAATATGAAGAAAATATTTTTATTCTTCATCCTACATTTTCCTTCATTAATGTCTTCCTTGGGCCTTTGAAAGATAATTTCAAAAGCTCAAAGAAGGCAGACTCTCTGTATGTAGTAAAGGCTTGTGCTTCTTAAATAATTTTAATCTTAATACTGTGATGCTGTATTTTTAAGGTGTTCCCTTTTCTATCAGCTGATTTGCTCTTCTTTCTCTTGCATGCTGCCTACAGAAATCCTACTTCAATTATACCAATGCTGAAACTTCAAAAGCAAGCCATAGCACAATGGATTTATTCTTTTGGGGTTTAATATTTGTTAAAAGATGTTTCCTTTACCTACTAGGTAAAGAAACCAAAATAGGGCCCTGGCTGGTGGCTCAGTGAATAGGTGCCAGCCTGCAAACCCAGGTTGCGAGCCAGGTCTCAAGCCCGGTTGGAGCTGGAGGCACGTGAAAGGCAACCATACATTGATGCTTCTCTCCTTTTCCTCCTCCCTCCCTGCCCTTCTCTCTAGAAATAATGAATAAAGTCTTAAAAAAAAAAAAAAGAAAAGAAAAGAAAGAAACCAAAACAGTGTTGAGTTTTATTAAACCTTGTCCTACAGTGAAACTGCAGTTTGGGCTTTTTGAACCAAATATGTTATGATGGAGGTCAGTCACTGCATTTTTCCAGGTAATAAAGCCCACATGCCTTCATTCTTCCAACTTTTACTTTTATTCTTTCGCTCGAGGCATTTCTAATAAAAGTGAATGTGTTCTCTCTTGCCACACAATGTATAGTTACTTAAACAATAATCACCCTAGACAGAGAGTTAAATTAAGCACACATCTACAATTAAAGTTTAGAAAAGAAAAGAAAAGGCAATTTTAAAGATTGCTTCTTCAAAGAAGAAATCTGAGGTCTAGACCACTGAAAAGTCTTCTAACTTCGGCTATGATTTTTTTTTTTTTTCACTGTTTTGGAGAGATTTATTCACCTATTGATCCAGGGGTCAAGGGGTCAGGCTGTGCTCAGTGCAGAGGCAACTGCCACCTGCCTGCTGTCCCTCACCCCTTCACAGGTACAGATAAGGGGTCCCCTTGGGTCTCTTTTGAGGCCATCTGGCACAGGCCATGGGCTATATCTGGGAGCTGAGCTCCAGAGGCTATGCTGGGCCTGTTATTTCTTGGCATCAGGCCCTCTGGGAATATGGTGACTTCAACCGGTTGCCCCCCACCCCAAGTGCCTTGCAGAAGCTGAGGAAGCTGGTGTGGCAGGGAGAGCTGAGAGTTTCCGGCAATTTGTTGTAACTGTTGATGTAATTCACTAACCACACTGCTGGCTAGCATTCATTGGCTTTCCACAGCACCTTAAATAAAACCCAAACTCTTGGCCATATCTTACAAAGCCATGATCTGTTTCAAACTTACCTTTCTCACTTTCTGGTGCTACATTATACATTATATACTCGCCCCTCTCTCTTCTACCCCACCCCATTCTGGCTGTTTGCTGGTTCCTAGCACACACAAGCCATTCCCACCTTACAGTCTGAGTTTGCAGTCTCCAATACCCAGAATGTGTCCCTACTTCATATACTGATTCCTTCTTATCCTTCAAGGATGAAAATGGTTCACTTTAATAGATTGTCCTTTAATTATTTTGAACCAGCCAGATGATCTAGAGATAATATACATAATAATATAGTATGTAAGTAAACCACAAAAATAATTCTGCAAAAATACCAACACACATGCATAGAATACACTTGTATTTGTATTGAATTAATGATGTACATATATAATATATGCATGTACCTAATTGTACAAACTTCTCTTAAAGCCTAAAAGCAGTTAATAGTGCTTAATACTATTGAATTGAAGCTCAAGACCAATAGGGACTTTTCAAATGAACAAATAATAATAAAATCATAATGACTCTCTGCCCAGATCCCAGGATTATGTTAAAGACTCGGTAGATAATGGGTATAAAGACTAAACCCTTAGAAAATTTGTGTAAACAATTGTTTGCACTCACCCGATACGTATGCTAACAACAAAGTTCTTCTGGAATAATTTCCAGCTTGGGGCACTATATTTCAAAGGTACCATGAAGTTATGTTTAGCTTGTGAGAAAATAAAGTGACACTGGCATATCAAGAAGAATGGCACGCAAGCCCCAAAATAAAAATCACAAAAGAAAAAGCAATGCATTATTTCAATAACACTTTACATTCTTACTGCATATTTCATCATAAAGATCAATAAAATGTTCCAACTTGTAACAAATACAGGAATTATTCAAACTCCTGTCTTCACAAATTGTCTCAGGAATGTAAGACAATAACTGGATTTATACCCACCCAGCTGCACCGTTTAATGATTTCAGAGAGAAAGTCAAACTCCGGGGGAGACTGACTCCAGAAAAGTAATCAAAATCCACTCACTCAGATTTTACACCTTCCAATATACATCTGATTTTTAACAAATCAAAATCAAATCTGTAACAATTGCTCGCCGTTGTTTTCTTTCAGTTAAAACATAGGGATGCTATCACAAATGTCTCAAAATTATTGACAAATTGGTAAAAGACAGAAAACTGAGCACTTTTCCATAGTTAGCCTAACTGGTTTTGAGGTGCCAGTTAGGAGATTTTTCTGCAAACTTGCCTAGCCTTGGAGACTAGGGGGGAGTCTTACACAGTGTATCTATTACAGAGCTTTCCAACTTCAGTGAAATAACAACCTCCTTCAGGCATGTTGTTGCTAGGTTACTATTAAATAGAATTACTGTGGTGTAATATATTCATAAAGAGTCAGGAGATAATAATTATAATAACGTTGTCATGTTTATGCAACTCGATGCGTTAATATATATCCAGAGGAATTATTCTAGGGAGAAGGAAGAGATTTATTTTCCATTTTGAACATTTTTAGTGATTCACTGAATGTCTCTCCTATAGCGCAACACCTTGAAAGCATTTCAATTCAAGAGCATACTTAATCCACAAGTCTGGGTTCCTGGATTTCTCCGAATCAATATTGAATGACATAAATGCTGACATGTGACAGAGGAAAATTACAAATGTTGTATTTGGAAGGAAGCTTAAGATATACTAGGGTGGGCAAAAGTAGGTGTACAGTTATTTGTATGGAAAATAATACAATGATTAATAAATAATAACACAAGAATGCACTGCATTTCACGTACTCACAACTGCAAACCGAGTTCTGCCAACCTCTGTATACCTCATCTATTCTAGCCTAAAACCATGAAGAAGAAATGCCAAGTATCTCAGTTTAGGGGTTATGTGGTTGATTCTTGAAATCTTCAATCAAATAATGTTGTTTCTCCAAATGTCTCAGTATAGCTAATATTTTACTTGCCCTTATTATACAAACCAATGATTGTTTATGTGCCATGATTACAGGCCAAGATTTTAAATGTGAGATAATCCAGAAACTTGTAGGTGAGGCCTGATATCAATATGTTTCAAAAGCTCAGTTTAGTCAATTAAAGGAGCAACCAGAAAAAGAGGTCAGCAAGTTTGTAAACTATCGAACAGCAGATTCTTCCTTCAGGAAGAATGGTTTAAAATAAAAAGGCAAGGAACACACTCAGTTTAGGATTGTTCATTGGTTGTATTAATATTAGTAGAATATCAGAATCACAATGTATAGTTTACACTCCAGAGGAACAATTTTAACTGAATTTAATTTCTCGCACCAAGCCTCTCTATCCTTTTTTCATTCACACTCCAGAAATTTCATTGCTTTGGAGAAAATAAAGGATAGCATGAGCAGCAAACTCCATCTGTAAATTTTTAAAAATAAAGCTAGAACCAAAAATGGCACCTCTAAAGTGTGAATTTTGGTTTGGGACATTTTTGCAAGTGAAGGGTAAAAAATGAAACCTGCCAAGAAATGGAAAATACATTTTTTTCACTTACCATGTTATGAAAGTGACTGGAAAATGTGCAAAATCACCATTGACATTCAGGCAATCCCTGAAAAATAGGTTTGAGTAGGATGGAGAATTAAATATGAGCTGAGCTACGTGAATTATGCATGACCAAAAAAAAAAAATCTAAAAGGATATTGAATGATTTTCTTTTAAATTCTATTTTCTTATACTGCTAGCTCAGAGAGCAAGAATAAATGTTTCCATTTTTTTCCCACTTCACACACACCCACAAAAAAAGAAGGGTTTCATTTCTTGTTGTTCATCATAGACATTTAGCTAACTAGCAATAGGAGTTGTTTACCCTTTATTTTAGGAAAACTCGGAAAAGAGGGAATCTAGTAGAATTCTCAACATTGGGAAGAATAATCCTTCTGAATTGCTACTTTTGCCATCCTTCAAATTTTTTACTTTCAGGCTGAAACCCGGCAAGCTAAAAAACCAAGGTTTTCCTATAATTCTTAGAGGGAAACAGCTTACCTGCTGTCTTTTCTGCCTTTATGCTCCACTGTTAGCCTCAGGTGGACTCTCTGCCTACCTCCCAGGAGTGCAGAATCTATCCACCTGGGGCCTCCCTGGGCGGCCTCTGGTTTCCCAACGCTCAGGCGAAAGCTTCAGAGTCTATAACTGAGTCCCAGCTGTGCCACATTGTTCTTGCAGGTTTTCAAGTGTTTCCCAACATCTGAGATGGAATTGTATCCTAAGTCAATGAGTGAGGAGCTTATGAAAAATGAATAGTCTCGATTGGCAACAGTGTCTCACAGGGAGTTGTTTATGCTTCAGAGTTAGTCATCAACATAAAAGTTTCATATATGTGTAAATATATAGAAAAATCTGGAAGGGTAGTGTACTTAACTGATAACACTGGGTACCTAATGGGAGAGCAAATGGGACTGAGGCTGGCAGTCAAAGTAGTCTGCACTATTTCTGTATTATTTTAATTTTGTGGAACTAATTTGTAGTGTTAGATGTGTAATCATTTAATTTTGTGTCAGTGGGTTCATACAAATTTTGTGTACACTCAATGTTTAATAGAGTAAAAAATTCTATCAAACTATAAAATACAGATGTCCGTGCTGGAGATCTTATAGATTGTGAAAGAAACGCCCTCTCTTTCACAATGAGAATATATCCAAGTTGATTATTTCAGCCACAGATACATGTATTCTCTTGTCTACTTACCCAAATGACTAGATACTGAATGATAGACTTTATAAACTAGTTCATCAGTTGAGAGCAGCAGGGACAGGGGTACAAATATGGTGAGTAAGCCTTCTGGGCCCCACGTTAGATACCCCTATCACTCATGCTTTCAAAGTCCCTCTTAGAACAGTGCCCAGAAGTTCACTGTTAATCAGTAAGTATGGGCCCATACTATCCTATAAAGTCATCTTTGGCAGCCAGAGTTTCTTAATGAAGCAGGTACCTCCCCTCTCTACTGGTCTTCTTACCTTGAGGGTGCATCTGAATAGCTCAGGGAGTTTTCCAAGATACATCTATACCCAAGTTCCAAAGTGGAAAGTCTGATTTTGTATAAATATGATTGGATCTGAGTATGCACATACTGCAAACAATAACCCCTCACCCCACTGATTCTGGGGAATTTGTTTCTGGTGAATTTATTATGAATTTCAGAGTAATATAATTGTCATTATAAATGCATAAATATTGATGATAGTGTAGGTCTATTATATGACAAGGTCTGTGTGGAAAAAGTCCAGCCATTATTACTATAACAAGAATGGTTTGTGCAACATTGATGTAACCTGGCAGCCAAGGAGAATGGACTGCAATGAGCCCATGTGAACAATGAAACATCTCTGTACCAGTCAGGGGGGACAGTGAAAACCATTGAGTGAGTCTGTGTACTATGTGGCCATCACATTCTGAATGACTGAGCAAGTAGAGCAATGAACCTGCCCCAAATCTTGCACTACACTTGAGCCTTCCTTCTGTGGAAACTATTCAGATGATTCAGAAGGCCCAGCTGCGGGCAACTAGTGATTGGCAGCTTCATCACAACAATGTTGCCACTCATACAACCACATCTGGTGCAGAGGTTTTTGGCAAAATCACCCAGGTGACTCAGCTCCTGTACATCCCAGATTTGGCATCTAGCAACTTCTGGCTTTTCCCAAACCTAAAATCACCTTTGGAAGGGAAGAGAATTCAGACCATCAATGAGATTCAGGAAAATATGACAGGACAGCTGATGGTGATTTGGAGAACCGAATGAGGTCCCCAGATGCCTACTTTGAAGGGGACTGAGGTGTCATTGTCCTATGTGTATGTATGTATGTACCTTTAGATAACTTGGGTTGTATTTCTGAATTAGAGCATATTAGTTTCATGACCTTGGGCAGTCATGTAGTTGTCCCAAGGTTTAGATTTTTTTTCTTTTTTAATTTTATTGTTGTATTACATCCATCCCTGTTTTGCTCCCCTCTGTCCCCCTCCCTACCCACCCATTCCCCTGACCAGGGTTTAGATTTTTCATTGACAAAGTGGGCTTACTGCTTCTATTTCTCAGTTACTTCAACTCAAAAGCATCACTGGCTTGGCCATATCTTGACCCACACCTATAATGCTGTGGGTAAATCACTTCTCCTCTCATTCCTCAGTACCTTGATCTTAAAAATTAAGATCGTGCTATTAGATCAATGATTCTCAATCTCTATTCTGAATCAGAGCCCTTAGGGACAATGTAGGCTCTGTGTGTGTGTGTGTGTGTGTGTGTGTGTGTGTGTGTGTGTGTTTGGGGTAGAGAGGTGAGGAGAGCAGGAAGGAAGAAATAGGGCATAAGTAAGGACCCTGACCTTCTTTCCCTGCTTCACCCATGGGGCTTTATGTTTGCATATTGAATTTTTGTGTGAGTTTTTTTTATAGCTAAATATATTTTAAAGCAGTGAACCTCATGAACTCCGAGGTCCCATCCAGCTCAAAATTCTTTACATTTAATTCACGAGATTGTTGGGCTCCAATTAGATAATGATTGTTAGTGCATTTTGTAAAATGAAAAGCTATCAAGCTGAGTGGCTTTGCAAGTATTATAATTCTGGCTTAAATTTTCTTAGCCTGCAAAATGGGCTAACCTTCCCTCTTTTTTATTGTCAGTCTTGGCTTGATTTCTCTGGAACTTGCACCCTTATGCTGCTTGTAAAAGAAACACTCCCCCTGATTACACCCTTTCCCCAGACTCTTTGCTCCTAACCTCAGCCAATTTCAGCAGACGTAGCCCATACATTCACTGTCACTCTGCCTCCTCCTTTTTTTTCCATCAGGCAGGGCTGAGAAAATAGCCACACGGCTACTGGGAACATGGATATTCAGGGAAGGTTGTTCTGTCTCCATTAAAACCACTCTAAACACTGCACAAAGTTGAGTCTGTGGCAATCAGTTATTCCTTGAACAATAGAGCTGAGTGAGCAGGCTAAAGGTTTTTTCAGGTTCCTGCCCAACCTGCCTTTCCCATGAGTCCTGATCACATACCCATATGCCCCAGCCCAGAAGGTTCATGATATGACAGTGCTCAATTTTGAATCTAGCCATTCTGTCTTGATGATGGTGAAAAAATCATTTCACATGTGTAAACCAGGAGTGACTTATGAATAAGATTCACTTTAACAAGTATTTAATTGACAATGTGCCTACTGGTTGTCAAGTTCACAGGTGACATGGACAGAGTGATTGGTTTTGATAAGTATAGAAGCTTGGATAAGAGCCATACTGTAGCTAATAAGTGCTATAAATGCAGCACAGTAAGTAGAAAGATAAAGGTCTATGTGGTGTGTCATGAAGTGCAAAGCATCTTCAGCTAAATTTGGATGCTTTAGGTAGGCTTCATGGACACACACATGTTTAGTCATGAAAGCTAAATAAGAGTTAAGCAAGCAAAGAAAGTTGGAACAAATTTTCCCAATTAAAGGAGCAGCATCAACTATGAAACAGGCAAAATTGCCATCAGTTTACTATTACTAGAACGTAACATGAAAATACTATGCTGCATAACCAGGAAGGTAGTTACATAGAATGAGACTGTGTCTTGAAAGGAGTTTATGTTAATGTTAAAGTATTTGAACTTTCTTCTGCAAGTTACGAGATAACTCTTGAAGTGTTTTCTCTTTTTAATTGAATTTCCTGGATGACGTTGGTTAATTATATAGGTCTCAGATATCCAAGTCTATCTTCTGTATGTTAGATTGTGTGCTCACCACATCAAGCCTCTTTCCATCACCATTGATACCTCTATACCCTCTTCTAACTCCTTGAAGTGTTTTAAACCAAGAAGCGGTGTCTTGAAATGGTTTGTTTAGGTAAATCTCCACCTTTAATATGCTATTTACATTTGCACATCAGAGATTTTTTATGGAAAAGCACATAAAAGTTATATGAGACCATTGCCAGAAATGTTACTACTCTGAAAACATTTTGCAGATACTGCTGTGAAATATGTTAAAGCACGTACATTTACACTGAGATCCAGATTTCTGCCCATTAACCTCTTTCTGAGCGTTTGCAACGATTCCATCACTGACAGACACGTGGCTCATTTACTGCAGAATTAACAAGGCTCTAGAGGATTTATTTACATTTCTCCCTAAAATGCTGTAAGAATTACGCAGCTCTGCTCCTGATGCTGCTGTTCTCCACCTAATTATTTTTTCGTGCCTTCGTTTGTGCGTTTTGATTTATTTTCTTCACATATTCTCTGAGTTCCTAGTGTTTTAAGGTCCCCTCACACATTTGTGTTATTGCTCCCCCACTGGATTAGAACACGTGGCAGTTTGCTATCTTTACAAGATCTGAACACTGTTACTATTAAGTTAGCCAATCAAACCCAACAGCAACAGCTACTAGAGATGCAGCTGGCAATGAAAGGTATCACTTCGATATGACTTCGATAAAATATCTCGTTTAATTTTGATAGCTATCTTACGAGGCTGTCATTAATGTTAGCTCCACTCTGCAGAGGAGAGAACCGTATTTATTCAGGCTGAATACAGTTTTGCAGATCAGGCAGCTGGTGAGTGCAACAACCGTTATTTATCCCCTGCCTCCCTGACCTGAGAAGCTGTTTTGTGAGCCCCACCCTGTGCCTGCTCTGCAATCTGTAGAGTCTGATGTTCACCAGTTCATTCAGCAGACAGTAAGGAAGAGCCTACCCACCAGTGAGAAGTGAGACCACATGTTAGAAACTGCAAAGGCTACAAAGGGGAGTAAAACCTGCACTCTGCTGGCAGGAATCACACAGTTTAGAATACAAATAAGTTGAATACAGGATAGAAGCACAATGTAAAATGTGTGCTGCCAAAGTTCCAAGGAAGAGGAGATGTCCAGGCTGGATGATTGGAAGGGGTCTTAGGGCTGTAGCCTCCTATGCAGTAAGAGAGATGCAACTGAAATGGCAATTCAATAACCCTACGCACTGGCTGGTTTAGCAAAAATTTAAGAGACTGCTTCTACTAAATGTGGAAGATTTTGAACAAAAAGAATTTTGTAGCATCAATTTTTTAATCTAGAAAAAGTAAAGGTACATATACCCTAGGGCACAACAACTCCTCTTCTAGAATATCCCTGAGAGATACTCTTTCAAAACTATACCAAGGGAGCCCTGATTGGTGGCACAATGGATCAGGTGCTGGCCTTCGAACCCAAAGGTCACTGGTTTGATTCCCAGCCAGGGCATGTAACCAGCTTGCAAGCCAAGTCTCCAGGCAGGTCTGTAGCTGGAGGCAGGTGAAAGGCAACCATACATTGCTGTCTCTCTCCCTCTCTGCCTTTCTCCCTTTCCCTCTCTCAGAAAATAATAAATAAAATCTTAAAAAAAAAAAAAAAAAAAAAAACTATACCAAGGGAGACATACAATATGTTCCTAGAAACATTATTTGTAATAAACCAAACTGGGCAACATAATGTCCATCACTAATAGACCTACTCAATACAAATGTTCTGTATCCACGCAATAAGATATTATGCAGTAATTAAAATGAGTACAGCATAATGATATGCTTTAACATCCATATAGCTGATGAACAATATACATGAAATAAGCAGAAAATCAAATAATGCGTATAGGATGATTCCAGTTACATATAATTTTATGGGTAGCAAAATGAAACTATTTTTAAGGATATATACATACATGAGCAAACTAAATAAAAGCATGAGAATGGTTCTCCCAAAGAACAGGCCACAGATGGTCTGTCAAACGGACAGGGTGATGTGCACAGAGAGTTTCTATGCAATGAATGATATTCTATCTCTTAAGATAGATGGTAGATACATAAGTGATTTCCAATTAGTTTTTAAGCTTAACAGTTATCTTTCACTGCATGTTACAAAATTCCATATACAAGGGGCATTTCAAACACATACAATTCTTTTAAAACTAGAACTAATAAAGACTTTGCAACGGGAGTGCTATTTATATAAGCATCAGAAAACAGGGCTTAGAAATTATGAAACGGGCAGAAAGGGCTAAAGTGCTGTACAACTTACTATTACTAATTTAGGCTATGGTTGTTTTTAAATATGGGGTGAATAATCCGAATTATTGTGTAAATAAAACCCTGACATGTTTGTTTTGGAGCTCAGTAATGCATGCATGAACATGACCTGCTGTGAACAGTAGTTCTTGAAAGTGATTATGGATAAGCTGAAGCAAGAGATAAAATCAACAAAAGCAGATGATGTTGTAAAAATATCTCCCAGTTGTAGGAAGGTCTAAAAATGTACGCCCGTGATGCCTACATGGCAAAGACAACATTGAAAGATGTGTTGGGCATGAATCCATTTGAAGATCATAACGCCAAAATGTATTAACCATCTAAAAGCATATCTGATACCAATATTTATTACATCAAATTAAGTAGCATCGTGAGAACTTAGATAAATATCATAATACAGAGAGTACAGTCCTTTCTTGAGAAAAAAATTCCACAATAAGGCCAATAGAAGAAAATAGGGAACATTCAGATCTTTAAAAATTTAGACACAAAAATTGTGGAAAACATAGGTTGCTCTAGCAGGAACCCAAATTCTTAAGTTCCCATATTGCAAAAGACTCAAGGTCAGAAGCAGTCACAGTTCACAAATCTCAAATGCATTCAAGGGTCGGAGAAACAGTGATGCTAGAAAGTGGAATGAACTGCAGAGAGCCCATAACACATACAGGTACTCGGAATCAAAGTCAGCAAGTGAGTCATACAGATCTATCTCCTGAACTCAGCCTTCAGACCACCAGACTGTGACTCCTAATGTCCAGTTGCCTGGGTGCTACCCTACACCTAGGAAACAGGTATCCATTCTTCTTGTTCAATTCTCTTTCCATTATCAGAGCACGTTAGTGCTTTCTCAATGTTATGTTGCCTACTGGGAGTCCTAGAGAATTGGAGCAGAGAGAGTAGTTTTACTGTCCACCCCTGAGTTTGGTGGAATTTTGACTTTCCCTTTTAAAAGTATCAATCCATTTCAAAGGTTCACAGATCCAAATTAACACAGAGGTGTGGAGTTTTAAATCTCATAAAATAAATAAAGCCATTGTATTCAGCACCTTCTTGACATTTTAATGAGCATATTAACAAAAATTATGTTAAGTCATTACACGGAGCTATTATTCTCTGTTGCATTAGAACATCACAGGTTCTGAAGGAAAACTCATAAAATTACATTATGGCAATATTATCAATAATGACATAATTATGGTGACGTTAATGACAATGTGAGGAACTTTTTTCTAAAATATTCCCCTATGGCCGAACAAGTTGAGCGTAAATAAAAGCCATTATTTTTAGCTTGTGAGCAATTCTTTGCATAATTTTTCATACAGGAATTCACAGTGAAAATGACAATTTTGAAACCCATACTAGGCAAAAAGAAAGCTGCCCTTTCCTTATAGTCTGTCACTGAAACGATAGATTCCAGGACACCTGAATTTCTCATTCTCCCAAACATTTTGATAATACAGTGAAAATATTCAAGTTCTAAACTTGGACCCACTTTAAGTAAATTAATCCTGTCTTTCAATATCAGTGTTCCCCAACTATCCCATAATTATCATCATCATTATCATCGTCATCATCATGAGATTACCTAATGATGACAGATGACAGATTTAATGGCTCCAAAATTAAAGAAAGTCTAAACTGTGAAGCACTTAAAACAGTTAAGTCAAATGACTGGTTTCATTTCTTAGGAGAGTCTCCACTGAAGTCTAAGGTAGAATAAGCATTTTTTGCTTCCCTACTTTGCAGCTGAAGGGTGTAAATTCTTGGAAGCTTACTTCAATGAGCTGTGGCTTGGGAAGTTCCTAATGAAAGAAGAATTAATTAGAAGAATAGTGAAAGACCTAAGGAAATTACCTGATGAAGATAGGCTGGAGACATGAACAAATGAATTCACCTTTTCTAAAATTGTGCACTCGGCTGATCAGGGTTCAATCTGATCTTTCCAACCTCCTAGAGTTGATCGAGTATAAAAATCTACACTAGCAAAACTTACAAGATCTTGTTCATCTATAATTCCCTCCAACCTATTATCTTTTTTAATTACCTAAAACAAACCTATAAGTTAGAGTCTATCATTATTTCACCTTTACAAATCAATTGATGCTTCCAAAAAATTAAACAATTTGGCAGAGGTCACATCTCATGACTGCTGGACCAAGAAATCAAAATAAATTGAATTTATTCCCAAGTCTTTGATCTACTTTTGTGTGCTCCATGAAAGTTAGTGGAATCTGGAGCTAAAGGCATGGCCATATGAGTCACAACACAGCCATAAAATAGATGATGGCACACTTAAATTGGGTAAGTTAAGGTTAATAAAATGACTACTTACAAAAGATTAATGAAGTTCCAGGAGTTAGTAAAATTAAGAGAAAGTGCTACTAATGCTATGCCCAAACAGACAAAGGGAATGAGTGATTACAGGAAGCCATCATCAGAAATGGATGTGTGAACAGAATTGCTTGATAGAAGGCCCTTCATATAAAAGACACAGTCAACATGAATGGGAGTGGACAAGGGCTGCCTCACACTTTCTTCTTTATTTTCTTGCTTCTCAGCTGGCCAAATCTAATCAAATGCCAGAGGTTAACATGAAAATGGTGGATTGGAGTGGGAAAAAAATTAACATCCAGCACAATTGTTTATCTTTATGCAGAAGAGGTATGATGTATTATTTTGACATTATGACCCTGTTCTTAATAGAAATTTAGAAATTTTGGTAAAAAATAAAAAATGGTATTTATCTTTCATTACAAAAATCTGCATTGCTTATTGTCAGTTATACAGGTAGAATGTTTTCAAGAATGTCTAATAATCATTAAATTAACATCTGAGTCTGAGAGTTTAAAAACATTTGTACACAATATTTAAAGTAGCATGTATCTACAGAATATGTAATTCATTATACATATTTAATAAATATTTGTTGAATACATGTTGATGTCGAAAAGCCTCACCTTGTTTGAAAGACCATGTCCATAATATTAAGAAGGAACAGAAGCAGAATATAACAACTCCATTCCTTTCTGACTGGCATATGCACTTCTTGAAGCCTCATAGGTGATTATCAATTACAACTAAGCTGAGGAAGTTTTTATTTGCCTTCAACCTCTTGATAATGACCCCATTATGTATGTAAAAGTTTAAATGTAGAATAAAGGAAGAGAAAATCCAAGATGAATTCATTTGAATGTAATCCCCATACAGCAGACATCTATGTGTCTTTTCTTCACTGATATAGTCTTAATGGCTAGAACAGTGCCTGCCATAGTGTAGTAGATATTCAATAATAAGTTGTTAGGTAACTAAATGGTTTAAATCCAAAATGAGATAATGTACAAAAATAATTTAGCACAATGACCACCAAATTAAGGTATGATCCCAATTAATCTATTTTATTCTTCTAATTAATTGATTGCACATCCATCTGCTTTTATTAGCAAATTATCCAAGATCTCTCTTTTGATTATTTCTCAGTGGAGTGATGCATTCAAACACTAGGCAAGCAGAGAGAAATAAAGAATAATATAGACTGCCATTAATCCTCACAATTGTCCTGTCACTTGGGAAGATAGCCCTTCAGTCAAAAAAATGTATGTTGGTTGTCCATTTCTGAGTAATGTGCTTACTATTACTCTTAGTTATTTCCTATGTGCATACCCATATGCCTTTCAAAGCTTTTAATATGCCAGGATGGCCAGATCTTAAAACCATTAATGCTTCATTTTTTGAGTCCTTTTTCATGGAAGGTTAGGATCCTGTGTGGCATCTAAGGCACTAGTTGAAATGTTCCTTTTCCATCTTCTTTTCACTGGCCTAGAAAGTTTTTAACAAAGGATCATTTGGATCCCTCCTTCCTCTCTGGGCTCCCCACCCCCACACAAAGGTCTCTCTTTTCTTATTTTGCTGGGACAAAAATAATTTGGAGACTCCACTCTTGGTCATGACCTACCAGTTTGTCTCTAATGCATACGAGAAAGTATTATCTACTGAATACGGACTACAGATCAGACATTAACTATCTTAAATCAGACTTTATGAGAACATGTTCTGTCTATCACTATTTTGATGGGCTTTAATTTATTCTCAGTGTCCAGAAGATTCCCTGGGCCACATATTGTACAATTCTATTTATATAAGATATAAGCAGAAGCAAATCTATAGAGACAGAAAGATTAGTGGTTGCTGTGGGCTGAGGAAAAATGGGAACCTTAATTGGGAGTGATGGTTGAGGTTGGTGAGATTTCTTTGCAGAAAAAGTTAAATAGTTAAATATTCTAACATCAGTTGTTGTGATGGGTGCACATCTATGAGTATACTAAAAGCTGGTGAATTTAAACAGGTGAATTATATAGGATATAAATTATATCTCAACAAAAAATTATTTTTTTTTAAAGGGGTGTATTCTCCGGTAAGCTTGGAAGCAATCATTACTAAAACATATTGGTATATAATAAAAGTCCTGGAAAATTCCACAGTAAAAATATAAACAATTAAATACCATTACATTTACTTATTCATGGAAAGATGTTTTATTTGTTTATTTGCTTTGCTTGTATATCAACTTAAAGCCTTAAGTTTTTTTCCCCTAACATTTTCTTAAACATCAATTTCACAAGTACTCATAGTTGACAAAAGTTTATTTAATCTTCACAACAGTTCTTCATGAAGAGGTTATTCCTATTTTAATGGATGAAATAACTGAAACTCAGAGAAGTTAGTAAACTTGTCCAAAATATTACAGATGATAACAAATGAAGATAATGGTGTGAGCCCAGGTCCCCCACGCATATCGTTGTGATGGAGTACTAACCAGACATTAAAAACAATATAATTTTGTATTTATTGATGTGGAGAGAGAGATGCAATAAATCTTGAGAGAAAAGCAGACAATCATATTGCTCATGTAGTATGTATTTTGTAACAAGGATATATTCACACTTGCAAACATGCTTCTGTGTGTATTGATGTGTGTATGTTAAAACTATACACTAGGTTGGTACCAGCCTGGGAACCCAAAGGTTGCTGGTTTGATTCCCCAGCCAGGGCACGTAACCAGGTGGCAAGCCAGGTTTCCAGCCAGGTCCCCAGCTGGAGGCAGGTGAAAGGCAACCATACATTGATACTTCTCTTGTGTCCTTCCTCCTTCCCTGCCCTTCTCTCTGAAAATAATGAATAAAATCTTAAAAAGAAGACTATACACTAAAAGATGGTTGTGTTACAGACCAATGCAACATATATTTTCAATATATGAGCATCTTCTAATCTTTCAACAGAACATGTTCACTAGTTGCAAATAAAAATGAAAATAAACAATTCTCTTTTCCCACTTTCTACTCCCCTTCCTACTCTCTATTAGGATCAAGTGCATCTTAAAAATGTTTTATGTGATAGAGGGATGTAGGTAGTAATCCCAAATGTTCTTTTTTAGGCATATGGGAATTTTGAATTTCCAATTTAGCATTCTAGATTGACCCTTATTTTCATATTTTTGTTATTAACCTTGAAATTTGGTTTTTACCACAGCAGATATAACAAAATGTAGAACACTTGCTCTTGTTTTTACAGTTGATCAGCTGCTGAAATATAAAAAGCATACAGAAAATTAGAGTCAGAAAGGCCATGAGAGATGAATGATTCAAGCCTTTTCCTCATCTGAGAAATGAGGACAACAGAAGTGCATAGAAGTTAGGTAATCTATCCAAGCTCACACAGTTTGTTGATGAGAGTGGAGGTTAATTTTTACCTCCCTCAATTCCAAGCCCAGAACTCTTTCTGCTAAGTGATACTACATCCTCAAGAAGACTTGGTTTGATTAAAAATACTCATACTTACTCTTTGCATGGGAAAAGCCTGTCAGTTGGTATCCAGCAGTTATCCTAAGATCAAAGTTTTCAGAGATGAAGAATGAATGAATGCTTTAACTTGACCCTCTATCCCAGTAAACAGAAGAAAGGTGTTCAATGCTGGTTTTGTAGCAGAACATGCCATCTAATGTAGTGTCACATTGTGCCTGCCAATGAGAGATCATTGGATCACCTTTCCAATTCTGGTCAGTGGTTGATACGCCTAGCGCTGTGTGGCATAAATCTCCCTGCTGTAAACTGTTGCCCATGATATCATCTTCCATGTATTTCTGTGACTGGTTTTGTCTTTCACCCAGGAAATTCAGGGAGCTCAGAAAAGCTAAAGAGTAGAGTATAATACCTAGGAGTTCAGAAATTTTACTTTTTACACAATAGAACTCAAGGTTCAAGTTCAATTAAAGTAACTGGAGAGAGAGAGAGAGGAGAAAATTTTTTTAAAGCAATCTGGTTTTTGGAACTGATTCATAGTTAAGCCTCAATAGTATTATAAACTGATCTGATGCTTACAATTGAATCATATGTTTCTCCTGTTGGAGAAACAATCTCACTCAACATCTCAAACAGGGTCGCTGCGCAACACAACAGTAAACATTCCTCTTTCATTAAGTCAGTGACTGTCATTTCTTCACTCAGGACAGCTTTAGCCTTGCTTTTACATGTCTTCCCTATGTATAGGATCATTGAAAATATTCAGTCACAAAATTGCTTCTGCTTTCTAATCACACCCAACTCATATTAAACTTTTGCTTTCTTATATCTTGCCCCAAATTACTCAATTAAAGTTCAAATGTTTTAATAGATCTTTTTAATATTTTCTTATTGAGATATCCCATATTTCTCCATGGTGTCCCTTATGACAATGAGCAATAGACAAACAAGACAGAGACTAGATAAATCTCTCATGCAGAAGGATTCCAAGTACTAGATGAAGCTATTCTGCCCTTCTCCCCACTCCTAAGCATGAACTAAGCATAGTGGCTTTCTTCCAAAAAGATACAGTACAGAAAGAAATAAAAAAAGAAGTAACTTCCCAATGGATAAGCCTGACAAGTGCTATCACAAGTCAGATAATCAAAGCTAATGACAGTGATAAGTCTTATTGATAGCATGTGATGAGAATGGTACTTTATCTCTGTTTTTCTCCCCAGAAATACACTACTCTAGCATAACCATGAGAAAAAAAATTAATAGAAATACCAATAGAAGGACATTCTGCAAAATACTTGACTAGTAATCCTCAAAACTGTTGAAGTTATCAAACACAAGAAAAATCTGAGCCACTATTACAATGAAGAAGAGCCTAAAAGTTTGACTATTAAATATATTGTGGTATTTTGGATGAGAACATAAAACAGAAAGAAAGCATTAGGGAAAAAGTGAAAAAATTTAAATAAAGTCTGGCTTTCAGTCAATAATGTAACATTTATTATTCATGACAAATGTATCATATCAATGCAAGATGTTAATGATAGGGACAATTGGGTTTCTATATCAGGTATATAGAAACCCTGATTAGTTTGTAAATCTAACATTGTTCTAAAATTTAAAAAAAAAAAAATTGTGTTGGAGTTCACAAGCATGAGGGGCAGCCCACAAAGATGGATTGATATTTGTGTCACTTCTTACTGCCTTTGTCCTCGAAGGCATGCATGTCCATGCCATGTTTTCAGCTCTTCACCATGAAGCTAAACAAACTGACTGGAGAATCAGAGAAGCTGAAGGATAATCCTGAGGAAGGTGGAACAGTGGCAGCCCTTTTGCTGCTCTGTGTTAATGAAGTGAGAGTCAGTAGAGGACTGGCCATCATGGGAGCTACAATATGGCTGTTGTTTCACTTCTTCCCTGACATCACACACAACTCACTTGCCTATGATGCACAAAGGTACACGATGAAGAAATTCTGGAAAGTATAGTTTACTATAACCAATCTGACACATTGCAAAGCCACCATATACATGTAGTGACATCCCAAAAGTTGTTCAGTGGGGCAGAGATATCACATGACATACTGAATGTGGCCTCAAGAAAGGCAGAGCTGGCTTAAATGCCTACTGAAGTATTTATTATAATTGTTCATCATTTCTTCAGAACAGATTTTTATAGAAAGAGGGAAGTGAGAGGAAAGGTGAATTTAAGAGTCCCTGGGATAGAGTAGAGGGGAAGGACACCAATAGAAAGTGGTCATGAGAGGAAATAGGCTTTGCCCTGATGTAAGGCCCAGAAACAAATAAAATCCTCCTATCAAGTATAAAATGTTTAACCTAATAATGTTGACGTTCTTATTTGGTGGCGCTCTCACTCAAGTTCATAGTTAACATAAAATTTAATAGTAACTAGGTTATTTTCCAAAAGCAATTCAAAAATAGGAATTCATTCATTGGATTCAATCAAAACGAGTGTTAAATTTTAATGTTCCATCTTGACTCAAAAATATCACAGGTGACCAAAGTCGCTTCTTTGCTGCCTTCTTAGTCATTGAGATGATAGAAGCTTTTGACTCTGTAAGCAGAGATCTCAGACTGTCTAAAATTGGTCTGTCAAATAGACTGGACATAGTTCCCAGCACATAGAAGGGTCCAATAATTACTGGTTAAGTTAGTAATTTAATAGTGCAAGTGAATTTAAAAATATTAAGATTACTGTGGCTGTATGTTAGCTTCAGAGTCAGCTCTACGACTTGGGCCCCAGACAAACTAACATCTAAACTGAAAATATATACAGTCTTCATTCTGGTGATTTACATTTTATTGAGCTTATTGTGGTGACATTGGTTGATAACATTATATGGGTGTCAGGTGTACCATTCTGTAACACATCATCTGCATACTGTATTGTGTATTCATCACCCAAAGTCAAAAGTCTGTACTTTTAGCCCAAACTACTTCTCTGAACTCCAATTCCACACAACCAATTGCTTGTTTGACGTGTCCATTTGGATTTCTAGTAGACTTGGCAGACTCAATATGTTCAAATTAAGCTCTAGATGAGTTTCTCCCTCATAAAAACAGCCTTTTGTGGAGTTTCACATTCACGAATGCCAACTTCATTCTTCTAATTGCTTATGCCAAATACCTGATGTCATCTTTAATCCCTCATTTTCTCTCAAAGTTTAAAGCAGGTCCATCAGCAAATGTTCTCATCTCTATTTCCAAAATATTTATAATTTGACTATTTTCCATCATCCTAACTGCCATCACTCTGATCTAAGTCACTATCATCTCTCACTATGATTAGGTCTTACAACACCCCTGCTTCTGTTATTGTCCCTAAACCCTGTTCTCAAAAGCCAAGTTTATCTTCTTAAAAACATGTCACAATTGTATTTCTATTCTTACTATGAGCTACAATGTTCTAGAAAATCTGTCCCCTTCCACATTTAGTTACCTTTTATACCCTTATCTTCCACTTTGTTCCTTATTCACTCTCTCCAGTCACAATGGACTCCTCAGAGTTCAATTCCATCAGCAACAAACTAAGGATAATGAGAATAACTTCTAACTTAGGTTTCATCCAAGGTGTTAAATGAGATAATGCATATGGAATTTATCCCAGAGTCCGCTTCTGGGAAGCATTTAATAGACATGAATAGTACAGCTGTTATCATCATTACCATTATTGCTACTTCCCAAGGAAGTAATATGCAAAGAATGTATACTCGTTTTGATCATTGACCTCTTGAACCATTTGATTCAAAATCACTTTCAACTATTTCTCAAAGTCAAGTTCATCTTTTTTTTTAATTTTATTGTTGTTGTATTACATCCATCCCCTTTTTGCTCCCCTCTGTCCCCCTCCCCACCCACCCATTCCCCCCAAAGTCAATCCATCTTCTTAGGTTAAAAAAATTTATCATCCATTTATTTTTTATTTTATTGAATTTGTTGTGGTGACATTGGTTAATAAAATTACATAGGTGTCAGGTGTACAATTCTCTAACACATCATCTGCATATTGTAGTGTGCATTCATCGCCCAAAGTCAAAACTCCTTCCATCACCATGTATCCCCCTTTACCCTCTTTTTCTTCCCCTCACCCTCCTTTCCCTCTGGCTATCACCATACTGATATCTGAGTCTATAAGGTTTTATTTTTTGCTTAATTCCTTTACTTTTTCCTTCCAGACACCCAAACCCTCTCCTTCTGACAGTTGTCAGTCTGTTCTCTGTATCTATGAGTCTGTTTCTATTTTATTTTTTAGTTTATTTTGTTCATTAGATTCTACTCATAAGTGAAATTATACAGTAGTATTTGTCTTTCTTTGACTGGCCTATTTCACAACATAATATTCTACAGGTCCATAATGCTGTCATAAATGGTAAGTATGTCATTGTGTAATTTACCACAGCTTTTTAGCCACTCCTCTACTGTTGGGCACTTGGGACACTTCCAGATCTTAGCTATTGCAGCTAAATAATGCTGCAATGAACATAGGGTTGCATCTTCACTTTTGAATTAGGGTTTTGGGTTTCTTCAGATATATTCCAAGAAATGGAATTGAGAGAGAGAGAGAGAGAGAGAGAGAGAGGTGTTGTTCCATTTATCTATGTATGTGCCTCAACTAGGAATTGCACCCACAACCCTGGCATATTGGGACAATGAGCTACTCAGCCAGGGTTCATTTTAATGTTTTGAGGTAACTCCATCCTATTTTCAGATTGGCTACACCAACCTGCATTTCCACCAACCTTGCACAAGAGTTCCTTTTCCTCCACACCCTTGCCAGCAATTTATTTACTGGTGATAGTCATTCTGATAGGTGTAATGTGATATGTCATTGTAGCTTTAATTTGCATTTCTTTGATGATTACTAAGATTGAGCATCTTTTCATATGTCTGTTGGCCATCTATATTTATTTATTTAGATGGTTTGCCCATTTTTTTACTGGATTGTTGGGGTTTTTTGTTTTGTTTTGTTTTGCTTTTGGTGTTGAGTTGTATAAGTTCTTAATGAATTTTGGATATCAATCCTTTATCAGATGCATCATTAGTAAATATGTTGTTAGTAAATATGTTTTCCCAATCAGTGGGTTGGCTTTTCATTTTGTTGATGGTTTTCTGAATTTATTTATTTTTAAATTTGATTAAGACCCTGGAGGGACTTCCAAAATGCAATTTTAAAATTATTCTTAGCTTCAGAAACAACAGTTGCAAAACAGTTTTTGGTTAGGTAAACACCTGATTAATTGTATAAATTCTAATACTTTTTAAAATCAGCTCTATTGCTTCAGTCATGCTTTACACAACAGACAGCACAATATACTCTGATTCATATTTGAATAATAGTATGAGCAGATAGCAACAAATAAGATTTAAATTTAGGTAATGTGTTTGTTTTCTTTCTGAGATTTTTACGATGGGAGCAAAGTAGAAGTTATTGCTGCTACTGTTATTTTCATGGTTTATTTATTTGATTTTAAAGTTCCTTTTGTTTTGAGGCTTAAAAAATCATAGAATTCTGACACCAGTCCTTCCTGCTATATAATAGTGAGTTTGGGAAATAAAATCTCTTTCTATATTTACCATTGATTTACTTAAAATTAGGGCAAGAAGTTATATTTCTATGCCTCATGACACTATTCCAAACTTTGAGAAATGTTGGGAAATTTAATTAATATGATTTAAAGGAACCTGCCTGCAACATTGGCTCATCAATATTGAGGCCACCATCACATTGTCTCAATAGCAGTCCTTTCTTTAGGTAGAGAATTCACTTTCTTGGCCCGTGACCTCCTGGGCAGGTGCATATTCTTCTTCTATATGGAGCAATGCAAAGGACTCAGTTTCTTTTCAATGACCTTCAAAGACCCAGAGACCTTGAATTAGAAAAGATTTTGCCCACATCCTCTCTCTTTCTCTTGTGTTATTTCATCAAGCTTCCCACAATCAGGAACTCCAAGTCAAAAACAGACATGAGTATTCTTGAATGCCCCTCCATGCAGCATCTGCATGCCAAAATATTTTATGTTTATGACTCATCTCTCCCCATAGATGTAACTTCCAGAAGGACAGAAATTTTAAATTATGTTTCCCTGATGCATCCATCATTTCTAGAATAGCGAATATAGTCTGAATGAATGAATTGTTTCCCTTGCATAACATGCAGGATCATGTAGTTTGAATATCAATCATTTTGTTAATGCCAAACATGAGAGAAATCCAAGAAATGTTCTTGATTTGCAGGTTTTGAAAAGCCTTTCATTGGTCATGTGTGTGGGTACTGTATGTCCCAAAATGTCAAAGCCTTGCAATTAAAAAAAAAAAAAAAAGTAGCTCTAGCTGGTGGCACAGGAGATAAGGCACCAGCCTGTGAGCCCAAAGGTCACTGGTTTGATTCCCAGCCGGAACACATAACCAGGTTTCAAGCCAGATCTCCAGCCAGATTCGTAGCTGGAGGCAGGTGAAAACAACCATACATTGATGTCTCTCTCCCTCTCTGCCTCTCTCCCTTGTCCTATCTCTGAAAATAATATATAAAATCTTTAAAAATAATTTAAAAAAATTTTTAAGTAAAAAAACAATGATCACCATGGGCTTACATAAAATATCTTATAGTTACAACAGTTTATTTTAAGCTGATGACAATTGAATAGCATTTGCATACAAAAACTCCATATTTTACCTCCCCCCATGTTATATTATCAATGTCACAACTTACATCTAATTATTTTGTACATACAGTAACATAAGTTAATTATAGTTATTTTAATGCTTTTCTTTAACTTTTATATTAGAGTTAAAATTTATTTACTCTTTCCTATTACGGGTCTCTGGACTACTGGGGGGGTCTACCACCACCACAGGTCATTGTGACTAATAATAGCATCATTAGCTTTTCCTCAGAAAAGGGGATAGAAAAGTAATCAGAATGGTGCATTTGATAATAAAGAACACAAACATAAACATCTGTCCCAAAAGTATTGAGCAAACATCAATATAATTAGAACAGTTTGCATGGCTGATACTTTTGGGACAGATCTCTTCTTTACCCTTATTCTAAATCTTCATCAGTGGATCACTGCAGGCCACATAATCTGATGAGATTTAAAATACAATTTTAAATAAAATTATTTCTGTATACATGGGCTGACAAAAATATATTGTCCAGGGTCTGCACATCCTAGGGTTTTCCCTGAATATATTGTATTATTTACAACTTACATTCATAGCATATAAGTAGTTGTGTCTCTTGCTACCCTGTAAATATTTCTTTTATGGTGCAGAGAGTTCATAGAGCTTTTTATAATTACACAGGAAGTAGATGTACCACCATTTGTGCGCTGATCCCCATAATATTCAACATTTTACTTGGTAATGAGTTCATTTCTGTTTGACATTTAAGCTTGCCCTTCATTAATTTGGTGTTGCCTTTAAAGTTCTTTCTGTCCCCATTTGTTTTTTCATTTTCTCTACCCCTGTTTTAATGTATTTTCTTATGTAATTTTTGTTTCTCCTTTAATGATTTTGTTCTTTATAATTATTATTTTGTTTAGTCCCTGGTTTTATTCTCTAGTATCCTCAGACTTCTCTTTGCCTCATGAGTAGGGAGACTGATCCTCCTTTGACGTCCCGCAAGAAAGCATTTCTTCTGCCCTGTTAGACATCCATTTGGATTTTCTTTTTTCTCTAACTTTAATACCAATTTGGTTCTACCTTTGTTATGTTTTAAACTTTCGAAAGATTAAGTATTACTATTGTGTGATCTATATTTTATTCAATTGGTGAAATGATAATTTCTTGCCCTTAACTCACTAATAATCAAAAAAGCTCTTCTAAGTTTTGGCAACAGGAATTTCTCATTCATTTTTAAAACCCATTCTCAGACATCACTTCTTCCTGTCTTTACTTTCAGGCAAAATTATTTCCTTGGTGGTCCAAAGCTGCTGGTTTATTAACTTCCCTCATTATGTGTCTGTCTCTGATTCACTATCTAGAGTGGATTTCTGAGTATAGGAAGCTGATCTTGCTAGATGATGTAAGGTCAGCCTTGCTCAGAGAAATCACACCTGGACACCACTGTGGAATGAAGCCATGGGTTTATTGGGGGAAGGGAAAGGGGAGCAAGGAGAATAGGGAGTTGCAAGGAAAGTGACTCTTAGAGAAGTCATATTCCCCCTGACACTGCTAGGCTGGAGCTTTTATATGGATATTCTCACAGATACCTGAATCAAAGGAGAGTTAGTTTCTTTTTACCCAAATTGTGTGAGTAAGGAAGTGTTAACAGGGTCTATCTGATAGAGCCAAACCTTCATTTACATCTCCCCAGGGATTCCCAGAGAAGATAACTTCATTAACTCATCCCTAAGAGTTTCCTGTCTGGTTTTATTATCATATTCTTGCCAGGGTAGATATGTAAACATTGACTATTAGAGTTTTAACTAAAGTCCAGGTATAATTAAAGTTCAAGGGTATGTACTGTCCCCAAGTTGTCTGCCTCTGTATCCTAAAAGTTGGTTATATCTCTAACACTTACCATCTAATAGTACTTCATAGTTGATCAATGAATGCCTCCCACTGTAGCTATTTCTCAGAAGAAAAAATTAAATCCGTTTTCCATCTGGTTCCTTTCTTTTTAATTTAATTTAATATTTTAATTTTAATTGCAATCTATTTTAATTGCTCACAAAAGTACACAAATCAATGACACTACCATTTATGAATCTACCTATGAAGTTTTCTTTTATTTTATTTTTATTTATTTATTTATTTATTTATTAAGATTTTATTTCATTATTTTTAGAAAGAGGGGAAGGGAGAGAGGCAGAGAGGGAAAGAGACATCAATGTATGGTTGCGTTTCACCTGCCACCTATGAAGTTTTAAAAGATTTTTAATAGTTTTCTTTGCTTTTCACAATTCCCTATTTGAAAATAAATGAAACATGATAAATATGAGCAGAATTTTATTCTTCCTCATTCCTTCTGAGTTCCGTTTCCAAGGCTATATGATTGGTGTGTGTTATTATAAGAAACTGGCCCTGGCTGGTGTGGCTGGTGTGGCTGAGTGGATTGGAGCCAACCTGTGAACCCAAGGGTCGTTGGTTGGATTCCCAGTCAGGGCACATAACCAGGTCTCCAGCCAGGTTTCCAGGCAGGCCCCCAGCTGGAGACAGGTGATGTTTCTCCCACCCTGCACTTCTCTCTAAAAATAATGAATAAAACCTTACACAAAAAAAAAAAAAATGAAAGAAAGAAAGAAAGAGAGAGAGAGAGAAAGAGAGAAAGAAAAAGGAATTGTCTCATATAATTATGGAGGCTGGAAAGTTCAAAATTTGCAGAGTGAGCCTGAAAGCTGAACACCCAGAAGAGGCCATATTCCAGATCCTGACTGAAGGTTGTCTGCTGTAGAAAGAGTAATTGTTACAGGTGAAGCCTGCAGGCTTTCTGCTAAAGAGTCATCTCTTTCTTGGGAGAAAGCAATGACTGTTCTATTCAGGCCCTCAACTGAATGGATGAGGCCCACCTACCTGCCCAGGGCATCTACTTGACTCAGCATCCTCTGATTTAAATGTTAATTTCACCTAAAAACACCCTCAATGATGTTTGACGAAGAGCTAAGTACCCCACCACAGCCAAGTTGACACATAAATTAACCAACGCACTTCCACAACTCTGTTTTCTTAGTTTTGGCTAAAAGTTTGTGAACAACATCCTTCTGTGTTCAGGAGAGGGATCTCATGGCAGAAACACATTTTCTCCACCTCTTCTTTTGGAAGAGAGTCAGAGCCTCATGTCTAATCATTCACCCTAACCTTAAACAGAGTCATAATACCTGCCTCTCCCCAATCTCGTATCCATCCATGTACATTATGTATTACAAACAACTCCATCCTGGTGTGGCATTTCTCATTTAACAAATAGGCAGGAGTATAACTGAATTCCCTACATGAAATAATTACCCTGCCTCAAATTGGCCTTTGTTTCTTGTTTGAATGTACCTCCCTTTCTTTTCTTTCAGTGCCCCTTAAACTAGAACCCTAGTTTACTGCAGCCTTGTAATCTATGCTATTCATTCTTAATTGAAGTCATACTTAACCCAGTTTGTGAGGTTTTTAATTAATCCTTCAAGCCTTCCTTCAAGCAAATGTTCCTACTTGAAGTCTTACTTCACTTTTGTTTGTAAAACTTTAATTAGTTCTCCAAGGTTGCTTCTTCTAAACTTTCTCTTTGACTCCATCAATTCTGCTAACATTTTTCATAAATTCTTCGATGACCTCTACTGTAAGATGCAAAGTGGATTACTAACAAATTTTATTTGTTGTGTGAGAGAATGGACAGCAATAAGTTAAATGTATACCTTTCCATTTACAAAATAAACTCGCTGCCAACGTAATGTATTTATTTACATAATTGTATAGCACTTCTTTTTTATTGTCACAATCAAAATTTGAATACAAAATTTGAGTCTTCTTCTTCTTTTCTGGCCGCTGGCAGTTAAGTGAAATATCCTAGTAACAGGTTCTATTCATAACCTGCACTTAGTCCTCCCTCTGGTCTCCTTCTGTATGTATTCTGTTCAGGTTTGAATTTGGTATACATGCAATGTAATCTACAATAAATAATTTAGGAAACTTTAGTTCTTTTCCTCTGCCCTAAAATTGTTTCATAGTTAACACCAACAGTTCCTTAAAATGCTTGTTAGAAATGCACCAATAATACTGTGTATGGGGTGCTATTTTTAGAAGTAGAATGTGTCAATTTTGTTTTCTGGTTACTGATTTAATCACCTGTCTTGAGTTATTGTGTACAATTATGGCTTTCTTAAATGGACCATTGAGTCTAGGTTTCTAAATGTATTGGTGTACAGCCCTGGCTGGTGGTAGCACAGTGGATAAGGTGCCAGCCTGTGAACCCAAAGGTTGCTGGTTTGATTCCCCAGCCAAGAGCACATAACCAGGTTGCAAGCCAGATCTCCAGCCAGGTCCATCGCTGGAAGCAGGTGAAAGGCAACCATACAGTGATGTTTCTCTCCTTCTCTGCCTCTCCCCCTTTCTCTCTCTCTGGAAGTAATAAGTAAAATCTTTTAAAATAAATAAAATAATGTATTGGTGTAAATTTATGTAAGTATTATCATATAGTTTTATTGCCAAACATCTCACTTTATTATTCGTCTGTTTTGTTTCTTGCCTGCAATATTGTTTTTTCTCCCCTTTATGAGTACCTTCCTTCTATTCTCTTTCATGTTTTCTCTTTACCTTATTTTATTGAATGCTTGGCTTACTTATTTTAATTTTTTGTTTCTTAACATGGTAGGAGAAGTTTGCACATACATGCAAATACACACACATTAGAGAATAAGACTGCTGAATCTAAAGGTTAAATTGAGACTGACTCACATTCATGGAAATATAAAGAACATATTAAAAAGCTAATAAGGTTCATTATTATTCCAACTGATCTCAGTTTGAGCAGGTAAGAAATGAAAGCCACTGTAAGACAATAATGAGGTTCCACTGATTTTTAAAATCTAAGTGTGTTTCACCTAATAAACAAAATACTATTTCCTCAGTATGGGTTTCATATAGATGTTTTCTAACAAAATATCTTACATATTAATTAGAGCTCATCCTTTTGTCAACTCCAAGATGGGTAACTTGGGGGTGACAAGCATCACCACTCACCCCTCTAGTGTACAGGACTCCCCATGTGCAGGGAAGGAGGAGGTCATGGGAAATAAATCACTTCATTTAAAAGAGTGAAGTTATCTACCCATGTAGATATACTACAGATGTAAGTGAGATTACATAGTTTGGTAGTGAAATGAGTCAGACAGAGAAAGACAATAATTACATGATCTCACTTACATGTGGAATCTAAAAAAAAAAACTAAATTCATAGGAACCAAGAGTAGAATGGTGGTTGCCAGGGGCTGGAGTGGGGAAAGTGTGAAGAGGCTGACCAAAGAGTACAAACTTCCAGTTGTAAGATGCTTAAGTTCAGAGGAGGATCTAATGTGTACATGGTAACTATAGGGAATAATACTGCATTGTATGCTTGAAAGAGTCCAGATATCACACAGACAGAAGGACAACTGTGTAAGGTGGTGGTTTTGTTAACTGACCATATTGTGGTAATCATTTCACAGAATATACATCTATCAAGTCATCATCTTGTACAATTGAAACATGCACAATGCTATGTATCCATTATATCTCAATAAAAGTGGTGGGGGTACTTTTTAAAAAGATAGATGTAAAAAAGAGAGCACCTGGAGTTTCACCTTTAGGAGCCAAGGGAGAGAAGTGGAATTTGTTAAAAGGATACACACACTTTGTCTTGGCATGCTTCCCTATTAAGTTTCAAAGAAAATAACCCTAGTTATCTTTTCTTTCAGTTGTACACAATACCTCCAGAAATTGGTAAGTCTGTTAACATTGGCTCCTTGGGACTTGATAAAAATATCTTAAAAGCCATGATATTGAGATTAACCTTGAAGAACAAGTAAGTTTTATTAGTGTGGGCGAGGAAGAAAATATCCTGGAAGAGAAACAGTTAAGAACCCAGAGGCTGTCACCCACTTGGACCTCAAATTTAACCGAGAAAAAGGCTTGGAAACAAGTAGATGGAGATAAAAACATCAGCTTCACTTCAGATACGGGGGATCCCAAAGGAAGTGATGTAAATATGTGGCCATGTAACTTTTTCTGATACTCTCACGTGGTCAACAACTTCTGACGTGGCTCCCAGGGATGCCAGTACACTTCTGAAATAGTCCTGGAGGTTATAGCCTTCTGTTACCCCCTCCTTGATGGTGGCCTGATCACAGTGACTTGCCTCTAATAATTAGCAGATAGCAAGAAGTATACGCATCGCTTCTTAGACTGAGTTATAAAGAAGGTCTGACCTAAGTCTCGCTTATTTTGCTCTACTGTTAGTTTCTCTTCCTGGCTCTTCCCAGCATGCTTGCTATAATGAGACAAGCTACCTTGTGGAGAGCTGTTCTACAGAGAGGCATACAGAGAAAAAAACCAATAACCAACAACAAGCAAGCAGAACAGTGAATCCTTCTAGAGTAAGACTTGAGGTGACCATAGTCCTGGCCAATATTTTAGTTTCAACCCCTGTGAAGCTGTGAAGCAGAGAATTAGCCAAATCTGGATCACTGATCTACAAGACTGTGAGGTGATAAACATTCAGTCACTAAGTTTCAGTGTAATTTGTCAGACAGTAATAGCTAACAAACTTCCAGAGAGAGCACAGCCTCATCTGAGTGGTCAAGTGCATGTGTGAGGAAAGAATTCCTATTATTAAAAAGAGACTGGATTTGCAGGAAAGCAAAAGCAAAAACAAAAACAAAAAACAGACACTAAGCCACACATCCCTGCATCTATTTTCCAAATTGACCCATCAGGTAACTCTGTCCTCTTTCCCCAGGGAGTGTTATTCAAAGAGCAGAATTGTTCAAACATGACCCCAAGTTGCTTAGGCAAAAAAGCTAGCTAAAACCTGGAAGCTCCCATGTCCCTGGGTAAAGGGGAAACCTTCAAGCTTGACATACTTTGGGACAGGGCTCACTTTTTTCATGATCTAGGAGACCACATCATCCCACAGGCCTCAAGCTCCAGCTGCAGGGCAGCTGGCTTTCCCAGACTATGTTGTAAATAGCAAACACTACAAATTCATGACTGCATGGTGCCAAGTACCTTGTGCATCTGCCTACTGACAAGGCCATCTTCTCATGCCTATCCTACGAATGAGACAAGGCACTTATGGGATGGGGCATAAGGTCTATCCACTGGAGCAGAGCCTATTCTGGGTTTAGTCGATGCCCTGGTGGGAATGCCTCTCCTTGGGAAAATTCAGAGATTGAAAACTGCATGCATCTCTGTCTTGTTGCTCCTTTCTCTCTTGACTTTTGTTATTTCAGGGATGACAGTTTTATAGGCACAAGCAAAAAAAAAAAAAAGGCTGAGTCTGTGACCCGCACCCAAAGCACTTAATAGCTGCTTACCTTGTATTTGTGGGACTAATACTCAAGCTAAGTCACAGGATGACTCACTGGAGACCCTAAAATGTGTCTGATGGTTCTCTACCCCAGTGTCTAACTGAAGCTACTTAGATCTCATGTCACTTTCTGCAGTGATTCCATTTCAAGCAAAGATGAATGCAGTTGGAGCAGTTGCAGAAATTGTAAATCACCCTTGAAAATCATAGGGACTCTGGTGCTTCCCAGCCTGTGCATTATTCACAGGGCTCTCCAGTGTTATTTTCATAAACAGCTACTGTTTTGTTGGCTGCTAATGCAGTTGAAGTTAGAATAGGCTCAAAGCCAGGGGAATACCTGGCTTTTATTCAAAGGAACAAAATGTTTGCAAAATGTCAAGCAACGACCTGTCTATGACTTTTCTTATGGGGATGGACTCTGGATGCGCACTGAATATATGTTTAAAAGGAAAGCCACCACACATCAAATCCAATTAAGTAGTCTCTTTTTCCAAATCAATCCATTAACTATTTATTGTTTTATAAGTCTCTCTTTTACTCTATGGGCCATGTTGAGCAACGATCATTCCTGGTCATGAGTAAATGTTACCAGGATGGTTATTGGGAAGACTAATCTCCTCTTGGTTCTTTTACTACATAGATAATATTTCTAGAAAAAAAAAATATTTTTAATGCATAATATTACAATCAGTACATTGCTCTTTGTTTTTGTTTTTAATCAGTCTTTCAGGACCATGATGGTGCACAGACCAAAGCCCTTTCAGCATAGGAACCCGGAAAAGTATGCAGCACATGGGAGAGTATGCAGCTCCATGGTTTACTGAACATCAATTTTCAACAGTCTAGCAGGACCACATGTTATTCTGGAGCTTTTCAGTGATGCTCATTTAGATGTGGGAAACTTTCCCTAATGGGAACAGAAAAAGAAATCATTTCACTTGAAGCCCTCAATGCTCTCATTCCAGGATCAGGACTATTTTGAATTCCAGCTTCTTTATTGGAGTCCTTGCCCCTGAGAAAACTTATATTTCGAGCACTCAACCAATCTCTGAAATCAAGTTGAGAGAAATCACCCTTAAAAAATACCAACCTAAAATTGAACACCCCTCAGATACCCTTTCCTGCTTGGTTTTGCACAATCATGAGGCTAATGCAGCTTCCTAGTCAGATGAAATGTCAGTAGCATCTCCTTCCTTCACTTAATGTCTAAAAGGACCTGGTGGCTGATATGCAAGTGGCACAGCTAGACACAAGCAAACCATAGGCAAAGGACTTCAGGAAAATATTTAGTTCCATTTCATGGCTTCGCTGATACCATGTCCTTTCGCTTCGCTCAGTGTCACTAAAGTAATGCTCATCAACCATGGTGGGTTTGCTTCCATTGGTGATACTTCATTTTCTCCCAGAAGTAAGTCCCTTGCCAGTGTAAAGGACTTGGGCAGATAGTAGGAACGAATGTGGAGGGCCCAGATATTAGGAAAGCTTAGGGGCGGGGTGGCACAGTAAGCAAATGGAAAGTCATGTGAAATAATTCCGGAGGAACACCAGATATCCTCAGAGGGTTTCTGTGTGATACCCAGTTTGCTGTACATTGAATATTTGTGTTTCCTCCAAAACTCATCTGCGGAAACCCTAACGCCCACTGTGATGTAATTCAGAGATGGGTCTTTGAGGGGTCGTTTGAGCATGAGGATGAAGCTGTCATTATGGGGTTAGGGCCCTTATGTAAAGAGACACAACAGAACTTGCCTCTTTCTACTCCCTGCCTTATGAAGATACAAAGAGAAAAATGACACCTGCAGACCAGGGTGTGGCCTCTCATTAGACACTGACACTGAGAGCTCTGACACCTTGTCTGTAGATGCCCCAGCCTCCAGAACTGTGAAAACTAAATGATGATTGTTTAAATCACCCAGTTTTTTGTAACTTGTGATAGCACCTCAAATTAACTAAGATAGCAGTGGAGTTCCTTGGTTTGTTGGGCTCATGTAAAAGACAAGATAAATAAATATTTATTTTAGGAAACAGGTAATTTTATTTATGTTGTCTAATAATGTTTTCATTATTTTTATTATATTTAGCTCATACAGGAAGAGGAAAGCAGGAAAGAAAATTCATTCTTTTCTTTTTTTAAACCCATAAGAGTAAGAGTGGAGCAGAATTGTCCCTGAAAATCGCTAAGGCAGATGACTGTAAAGTGGCATCTTTACTTCTGTACTGTCTGAGAACTCATTGCTCCAATATCACCCCCAAACAATCACCAAGAAGTTGATGTACTTACTGCGTAAAGTCTAAACAATGTGACAATCTATAAGAGTACTATCCAATAGAGCTTTCTGTCACAGGGGAAGTATTCTGTATCTTTACTATTCCATATACAGCTAATAAGCACTTGAAATATGCTTAATGAATCTGAAAAAATAAAATTTTAAAATTTCTTTAATTTCTGTTCATTTAAATTTAAAAAATCCACTTGTATTAGACATATTGGATAGTGACAGGCCTATAGTTTTAGTATTATGTGCTTTAACCCCTTACAAAAACTTTTGAACTATTCAAGCCAGACAAAATAGGCCTCAGACCAGTTTTTTTACCATTGTGCTGGGTTATGAATCCAATTAGGATATCAGATCACATAGATTAATTTCACCTTTAATTCTCACTTGAAAAAGATCTATTTTTACATGCAGATACACATGCACACACCCTGTCACCTTACTTCCCTATATGCTTATAGTATAAAAACACACAGGCCCTGGCTGGTGGCTCAGTGGATAAGCCACCAGCCTGCAAACCCAAAGGTCGCTGGTTTGATTCCCAGCCAGGGTAACATAATCAGGTTGCAAGCCAGGTCTCCAGCTAGATCCATAGCTGGAGGCAGGTGAAAGGCAGCCATACATTGATGTTTCTCTCCCTCTCTGCTTCTCTCCCTTACCTTCTCTAAAAAATAACAAAATCTTTTTAAAAAACCAACAAAACAGTCTTATGGGGGAAAAAGTCCATAAACTTCAAAGGATGTGTCTTATGATATCTAAGCAACCAAAGCTGACACTCCTGTTTATTTTAAGCAATGCTATTACCGTGAGGACCAACTTCTATTCTGTAACCTTATCTTCTAAAATAGCTATAAATACTACTAAGTTGTATGGAGAATTGAACTTGTGCAGAAAGCTCCAGAAGAAAAATATAAAAATCAAGGCTCTGGAAATATATATATATATATTATGGTCCATTGTGGATGCAGCTGCAGAGAGGTATCACAGGTAGGGAACCAGTGTACTCCTAAGGATCATAGAGGCCAGAACCCCTGACCTAATGCTACCATTTAGTAGCTGTGACAACCCTGGCCAAGAAGAAACCGCTCTGAACTTGAGAGTCCTTATCTGTGAAAGAAGATATTCATTCCCGACTCTTACAATCATTGTGAAAAATTACATGATAGAGGCAAATAGCTTAATATGTAGTAGACTTCAAATGTCTTACTTCCTTGCCTTTTCTATTTTTAAGGCAAATATTTTAAAACAGCTGAAAAGTCATTGAAGCTACGTATGTTCCAGAAATATTCAATCAAACATTTCTGTGGAATAAGAATTCCATGTGACTTTGTAAGTAGGCCCTGGAAAAGCAGGGCATCTCTAAGCACCAGGCAGATGGTCAGATTCTAAAGGGATGGGGGAGATTCTTTTTCAGGAAATCCTCTTTGGTTGGTGCCTTCATTATGATTCGGCAAAATGCCACTTAGAACAGATGGATATGAATACAGGCAACCACAAAGGCTGGGCTTATATCCGCATCTTGGCATTTGATGCTGGATTCTCTTACCAGGCTGAAAGGAAGCTGCTGTGAACCTTTCCCACCTGCAGTTACAAAGCTCTGCAAGGCCATCAAAAGGTTCTCGAGTTTTAGAAACCACACCCTTCACCTTTTGAGCCCTAGTAGCCCTTTTGCCAATCTTCCTTTAAACGCCCTGTGAACAAAGGTGCTATGTAACCATTCAAGTGCATCTATCCTTTTGCGAATGTTGAAGAAACAGCAAATCTTGGTAGGAAAAAAAAAAAAAAAAGTCGATAGGGAGGCATTTACATTTCCACTCGACCGGTCATTAAATTAGATGAGTCAATATATTTGATTTTGAGGCGCATCTTCTTCACGTGGTAAAATGCAACACTTGGAAGTAGGGTGGGAATGGCTGGAATAATGATGCAAAGAAGAGTTGTGGTGGTCATGTCGGTACCAGCGGTAGTTACAGCAGTTACAGTGCGGCGACTATCGCGAGAGGCCGCTATTATCGCTTGTGGTTTGCTAGGGTCTAGTTATTGAACTTTTATTGACTACTACATATGAGATATGGTTCTAAACACTTGACACGTTTAACCATTTAATCCTTACAGGGAAAATTGAGGAAGAATGAGTTAAATAGCTTGCCCACAATGACAAAGCTAGAAATGTGCGGAGTGGCGATAAAAAGCCAGGCTTCTGGCTCCAGAGTCTGCCTATGGAAGTATTCCTGTAGATATTAAGGGAATGATAACTATCTAAACAGGAGGAGAGAAAACTTCATAGGGAAATTGGGTATGTTAATGAAACCTCCATTGGTGAAAAGCAAATGACAGCTATAGGGTACATGAATGATTTCCAACTGGCGCTTCTTGCTGAGGTAGGAAAATTTTCGAAAGGAAGGATAACTCAAAGTCACTCCTTCTTATAGGAATCCAAAAATTGTGCTACAAAAATCAAAATCATTATAGACACAGTGACAAAGAAGCAGGATAATTTAAGCAATCTGGCAAATTCTGAAAGGAATGGTTTTATATTTTAATTGCTGACAGAATAAATTTAGTTAATGGGCTTTATACTCTTTAAGTTTACATTTGGTATTTATTAATCCTCGTCTGTATTTATGTGTGATTTCACGTACAGCACATTAAGCATGGCCTGAACTGATAAAATTGATTTTATTAAATCTGGCATAAATTAACCACTTGTTGACATGGGCTTGGCTGCACAAGTATGTTTGAAACATTTTCTAATCAGGTAGATTTTTGTTTTATCTGCTAGTAAGGGCCATGGATCTAAAAAGAGAACTATCAATTGAGAACTACAACAAAATTAAAAGCTTCAGTTAGATTGATTTTTAAACTTAAAAAAGGCTTCACTTTGCTCATTTGTACATTTAGAACATGCAAAACAATCTTTTGTACTATAAATACAACAAGTCCTAAAATACATGCTTTGGTTCAGTATAAAGCCTGTGATAAGAATGTTAGGAAACTGCAGACAGATTGATAGAGAAACACGTACAATTAAGCAAAGAAACATTAACAAAGAAAGGAAAGGGAACAGATGAAAGCAAGTAGGTAGACAAGAAACACAGCCTCAGCCTCCCTGAATTCTGTTCTCTCTGTTTTTCTGTTTAGTTCTGCTTGGGCTCTCCCTCTCTGTGCCTGTTCAGAAACCACATCTAGGCAGAGAGCGAGGTCAATAATGGGGTCACCTTATGTCATTTCCTTCTTTCAGAGGTCTCATTCTAACCTTCTCTCTTGCTTAATAGCTACCTAGAGTTGTAACATACACTTTACAGAGTTATATAGCTCTTCATGTTGAAAAATGAAGTGGTGGGGGGAATAATAGTTCCCCACAGGTGTCTGAGCCTTAATCCCAGGAACTTTTGAATATCTTATCTTATGTAGCAAAACAGAATTTTGCAGAAGTGAATAAGTTAAGGATTTTGAGATGGGGAGATAATCCTGGGTTATCTGGGTGGGCCTGGTACAATCTTAGGGTCTTTATGGGAAAGAGGAAAGTCAGAATCAGAGACACAGAGATGTGACAAAGGATGTAGAGGCTGGAATGGTGCAGAACCATGAGCCAAGGGCTGCAGGCTGCCAATAGAAGCTGAAAGAGACAAGGGGACAGATTCCTCTTAAGAGTCTTCAGAGAAATACAGATTTGCTTACCTTATTTAGACTCTGACCTCCAGAATGATAAGATAATAATTTGTGTTATTGTTAAGTCACTAAGTTTGTGGTAATTCTTTACGGAAGCAATACAGGGGAGCTAGTCTAGTAACAATTCTTTATCATTGAAAAATGGAGAAATCCCTGCTTGTAAAATTTTGAAGTATTCTTTTTACCCACCAACTTAAGGAGCTATTATGAGTAATTTATTACAATAGTATCCCAAATGGGAGAAAGGAGTTTGAGCTACTGGTGTTTGACCACATTTTTAAAAAATAGAAAAAGATGATAGCTAATGAAACTTATTTCATTTCTTCAAGAAATTTTCTCATTGAAAGATTTCACATAGGATGTAGAAAGTTATTTTCCCACCCAACAAATATTAAAAAGGAAGATAATGGATAAAATCAAAATTTGTCTTGAATCCACCCAAGAGTTAGGGTTGCAGGACCGATGGCTTGCTCCTGGCTGTGAAAACCACCGGAGCTTGGGGTGGTGGAAGAAATATCCAATCTCTCAGGAGGGTCCATTTAAAGGCTCCCACAGTCTTAGAATTCATGCAGATCTACCACTTTGTGCCTCATCACCAGGACAACAGCAAGAGGGGTGCCAGTCACAGGTGGGAAACAGGAGAAATGACTAGAAAAGGGGTGAGTGCTGAGGAAGCAGCATTGTTCCCTCTCAGACCCCTCCCCAACATACAGCACCAAAAGGCAGTGAATTGGGCCACCCAGCACTGACAAACACCTAAGTCTCCTCCTCTTACAACATTATAAGTGAAGCAGCTCTACCTAATACACAGAGGCAAACACAGGAAGCTGTCCAATTGATGAGACAGAGAAGTATGGCCCAAAAGAGGGAGCAGATAAAGGCTCCAGAGGGAGAACTAAGTTACAAAGAGATAGTCAAACTAACAGACACAGGGTTCAAAACCTGTGATAATATGCTCACATCATTGAGTATGATTGAGTATGGAAAATGCATAAGGTAAGAAATAAAAGTAATACTAAGTGAAATGATGAAAAATCCATATGAAAATAATGCTGAAGGGAAGGAAACCAGGATTCAGATTTCCAATTTGGAACATAAGGAAGAAATGAAGTCAACCAATACCAAATGAAGAAACAAGAACTGAAGAAAAAAAAAAAAAAAAAATGAGGAGAGGCTTAGAAACCTCTGGGACAACTTTAAACATACCAACATTCAAATCATAGAGGTACCAGAGAAGAGAAGGAGCATGAAATTTAAAACTTGTTTGAAAAAATAATGAAGGAAAACTTCCCTAATTTGGCAAAGAAAATAGACATACAAGTCCAGGAAGGACAGAGAGTTGCAAACAAGCTAGACACAAAGAGGATCACAGCAAGACACATCATAATTAAAATGCCAAAGGTTAAAGATAAGGAGAGAGTTTTAAAAGCAGGAAGAAAAAATGAGAGAGTTACCTACAAAGGGGTTCCTAAAAGACTATCAGCTGATTTTGCAAAAGAAACCATAGGCAAGAAAGGGCTGCAATAAGTACTCATAGTGATGAAAAACAAGGGTATACAACCAAGATTACTCTATCCAGCAAAGCTATTATTTAGAATGGAAGGGCAGATAAAGTGCTTCCCAGATAAGATAAAGCTAAAGGAGTTCATCATCACCAAGCATTTATTATATAAAATGTTAAAGGGACTTCTTTAAAAAAAAAAAAAAAAAACATTAAAACCATGAACAGCAAAACAACAGCAAACTCACAAATGTCAACAAATGAATCTAAAAACAAACAAATAAACTAAGCAAATAAGTAGAACAGAAATAGAACCGTAGATACGGAGATCCTATGGAGGACTGCGATGGGTAGTGGCAAGGGGCAGATTGGGGGAAAAGGTGCAGGAATCAAGAAGCATAACTGGTAAGTACAAAATAAACAGGGAGATGTTAATAATAGCATAGGGAATGGAGAAGCCAAAGAACATAGATGCATGACCCACAGACATGAACTAAGGAAAGGAAGAATTGCTGGAGGGAAGGGAGGTGCCTGGCAGAGAGGACAAAGGGGGAAAAAATGGGACAAGGGTAATAGCAAAATCAATAAAGTTTGTTTACTTTAAACAAAAAGATAAAGTCAGGCACCTCCACTCGCCCTACCTTACCACCACAACCATCAGGAACTAGGAACAGAACACTATTGCTGTGGGTGTGAGAATATGGAGAGAGACACTCTTAGTTGAGTGTGGAGCAAGAACACTTAAAAAAATCTTCTGGAAAGCCACCCCACACTTTCCAGAAGTTTGAAATAGGTAGCACACTGGGGATCACTATGGCAACAATAAAACCCCAAACTCGCTCAACTCCTGGCTAAACTGAGCCAACTGCCTTGCCCCCCAATAATAGCCTTGTGAAAGGTAGCCATTAAAAGATACCGGTAGATAAAAGAACAAAGATTACATTTGCAGAAAACAGAACAATTGACAAAAATCAAAAGCTGTTCCTTTGAAAAGATCTTTTTTAAAAAATAAAACAACACCTAACTGGTCTGATCAGGAAGAAACCAAAGCAGACAATTACCAACCTCAGATAAGAAAGCAGGAATACCATTATAGATATACCAGCCATTACAGCAAAAAAAAGGAATATGTGAACCTCTTCATGTCAAAAAAATCCAGCAATATAGATAAAATGAACAAATTCTATGAGAGATTAAAATGGCCAAAGCTCACTTAAAGCCAAATGACTGAACATAGGGCAAAAATTTCCCCCTTCTTCCCCAAAATGCTGGAGTGGACTTGGATGTAGGTGAGCACTCAACATAGATAGTGTGCCATGCTCATTTCTTTCCCTTTTGTAGTTTTTGGAGTGACAGAAAGGATAAGCTCGCAAGAAAGTTCCGGATGTCTAATTTCAACCAAAGTATCCTTTCTGAAGACTGCAGACCACAAGAGACTGTAATGAAACTTCCACACCATCTTTTTTCCTTATGAGGAAGCATTCAAAGTAGATTCTCTAAAATAAACAGGAAGTGTGGGTGGCCATACAATGAGAGAAAAAGGAGGCTGACAGAGTAAAATAAAGTGAGAAAACAGAAAGTTGCCCTGGCTGGTGGCACAGTGGATAAGGCACCGGCCTGCGAACCCAAAGGTGGCAGGTTCAATTCCCCAGCCAGGGCACATAACCAGGTTGCGAACCAGGTCTCCAGTCAGGTCTGTGGCTGGAGGCAGGTGAAACGCAACCATACATTGATGCCTCTCTCCCTCTCTGCCTCTCTCCCTTCCCCTGTCTCTAAAAATAATAAAATAAAATCTTAAAAAAAAAGTTAAGAACCATATAAGTTCATTCATATGTAGCATATAAAACTGAGAGCAACAAATAAACAAAGGAACAAAAACTCAAAAACACAGACAGAGGTTTGGTGGTTACCAGACAGATGAAGGGTGAAGGGTAGTAAAGGGTAAAGGGGGACAAATATAAGGTGAAGGAAGAAGATTTGACTTTGGGGGGTGGGCACACAATGCAATATACAGATGATATATTGTAGAATTGTACACATGAAACCTATATTAACAAATGTCACCCCAATACATTTAATTTAAAAAATATATACATATATGATATAGTATATATGCCAATAGATTTAATTATTAAAAAGTATATACTGGCCCTGGCTGGTGGCTCAGTGGATAGGCACAAGCCTGCAAACCCAAAGGTCGCTGGTTCGATTCCCAGCCAGGGCACATAACCAGGTTGCAAGCCAGGTCTCGAGCCAGATCTGTGGTTGGAGGCAGGTGAAAGGCACCCATACACTGATGTGTCTCTCCCTCTCTGCCTCTCTCCCTACCCCTCTCTCTAAAACTAATAAATAAAATTAAAGAAGAAAAAGAAATTAAAAAAATACTGGTGTATAGCATGTACTTTTTTAAAAAGATTTTTTATTTAGTATTTTTAGAGAAATGAGTAAGAAGTGAGGCAGAGAGGGAGAGAGATGCATCAATGTATGATTGCCTTTCACCTGCCTCCAGCTACAGACCTGGCTGGAAACCTGGCTTGCAACCTGGTTATGTGCCCTGGCTGGGGAATCGAACCAGCAACCTTTGGGTTTGCAGGCTGGTGGTGCCTTATCCACTGTGCCACCAGCCAGGGCTTGAGTAGTTTTTAAGTGCCATGTTAGAATTCAAAATGGTACTCTAAAGCACTAAGTTTTGAGCTCTCAAGAGAATCAAATAGGAGATGCAAATGCTCAACACTTGGAAAACACTTCAAAAAGGTGGAGGGAAATAAGCAAAGAGATGATGATCATGAGATAAAAGTTTTAGAATGAATAAAATGGAGTGGCCATAAGTGGATAATTGGTTTGTTTCATGAAGAAAACTGCACCCTGAAATTAAATCAATAGTTGAGATCTAAGCAAAGAAAAAATTCATCACCTGAGCAGAGACTTAACTTAGCAAACTGAAAGACACAAAATAAAAGGTAAAAACCCTAATAAATGCCACCTAAAGAAGACACATGTGTTTTAACTGGAGTCAAATGTCAGAATTTAAATCTTCAAAGACTTACCACAAGCCTTTTTGGATTTAACACCATTGTTAAGTCACAGTCAGTTCTTCTGTAAGACAGATGCTCACAATAGGAAGACCTGGTGCTTCTCAACAATCAATCACTGTGATGTGACTTGCTAATTCTATGATTTCAGAGGTCAGCAGAGGAAACTCTTTGCACCCCACAACCATTGGGCATGGTGATTTTTTTTTTTTTTTTTTGCTGCAAATATCTCATTTTTCTTTCTTTTCGAATTATTCCATTCTCATGCTAACACCATTTTCTTACCAAATTTTGAAACTCATTTATTTGGTGGCTACTAATATAGGCATAAACCAAAGGCAATTATTTGTTTATATAGCTTTCCTGACAATTTTATTGCTTACTGCTAAGGGAAAAAAAAGAACTCAGTGACTTTTTTGGTTCACAAAAACTTACTGTTTAACTCAAACGATTGCTCTAAAATTTCTGAGCAATGTTTTATATTTTAAAGATGTTTATGATAAGGGATATCACATTACAGACATCATTTATTCAGGTTTATTAAACAAAAATCAGCTTATGCCAGGGCAGTAAGATTTTGACATCTGTACAATCAGAAACTATCTGGGGGGTCATGCTTATCATTTAAATCAATTTTCAATAGAGGGGGTTTATTGTTTTTTTAATTATAATTTTTTCAGTTTAGAAAAGCAAGTCGTTCTGATTCAGTGTCTAGTCCTATGATAGGCCTGCCTTGGCTATAATACTAATGTGAATTAATAAAAGAAAAGACTGAGAGATCGTAATTGACCACATCAAGGTCCAAGTAGCTTTGCTATAAAGTCAATTAATGCTTAACTAGAAATCCAATATTATGTTTCACTTAAACATTGACTGCATTAAACCGATGATGAGCTGAAATGAGTGATTAAGTAAAAATGTCAACAAGTCAGTTATGGCACATTTAACTTTTATAAAGCCATACTGTGGGACAAAGCTAATCATTTTGAACCAAGAAATATTGCCCTTAAAGCACGTTCATGGTGACAACCAGATCTTGTGCCTCTGACATGTACATTTATGAACAAGTTCTCTTTAATTGGTCTCCCTAACTGCAGCCTCCTTCCCCTTATCTTCTGCATGCTGTGATTAGTAATAACATAGAGGAAATATTTGGTGAGCTATTGCTAGTTGTTGAGTTTTTAAGAAATATGTGGCCAATGTTGGTGTTAACCCTGTAGCAAGCAGAATGATTGTTTTTGATCAATGAAAGGCCAAATGCATTCTAGTTTATTTTTTTCCTACATGTACCAGAAATTAAGTTCTGAATGATTTCCTTTATTACCCAGATCAGTAACTGAAAACTTCACATTTGAATGCTCTAATTTGATCAGGTCAGGTTCCTCTCCTGGTGTGTCATTAATACATTCAAGATTTTAATCTTTAAAGAAACCAGTCTTATAGAACACTACCACAGCATAATGACACTATATTTCCTCCTCAAGAATTAATACAATGTTAATGAGATCTGTACATCCTAAGGACAAATCACTTAGAAAAAAAAAAGGAAAAACTCTCTGCTCAAAACTGCTTTGTTTAGTGTTTATATTATCTTGCATTTCAAGTCTGTTTTGAGAATAGGAAGAAAATTGTCCTATAGTGTTCTAAATTAAATAAGAAACCTGTTGCTGCTGCATATCATTATTGATTTATTGCAATTTAATTAGGAGAGTTATGGTTTGATGCCACATTAGTCCCACAGCTTCTGCTCTGAGAACATAATAACTGGGTCACACCATTTAGTTCTCACTCCAAACCTTTAAACAATTGTTCACTTACCCATACAGAATTGTCTATCTGTGTTCATACTGTATTGCAAAATGATACTTAGAGGTTCAGGATCATTCAGCTTTTTCAAAGAAATCCCACCTTACGTGGAGAACCAGAAAAGCGTAAGTAATGTCTAAAAACCATTTAATCTTTTATTTGATGTGAAAATGTTAAAGATGAAAAAACAAAACAAAAATAAACTTTTTGGCTGGCTGCCAGTCTCTCAATGTCCTGAAATGCTAGAAACTTCTGTCTCAATCAGTTGGAAAGAATATAAATAAACCTTAACCTAGGTCTAAGAGAAAGCTCTCATTTTAACAAGATTCTAATACAATCATTTGCATGTGGACATTATCCACAGACAGATTATATTTCAGAGTCTAAGCCTATATTTCTTCTCGAAGTCAGCAATTTTGCAAATGCCTTCTTGTGGGTAAAAAGACTTTATAATGAGGCTGGACTTGATCCATAGACATTGCTGAGTACATTTGCCTAATACAGAGAGTGTGCTTAAGTTTTATATGATAGTGGCAATAGGGAAATAGGGGTCATTGCACTCTAAAGAAGACACAGGAAGACAGAAAGAGATGCTGAACACTAGAAAGACTCAGCTATGAAACTGTATTGGGTTTCAAGTTCAGAGCAAAAGTTGGTTATGTTACCAGTCGAGGGACACATATACTTAGTCTTCAACTAATTTTAAATATATCACAATGTTTATTATAATACCTATATACCTAGGTCATGCCAACCTACAGCATATTTTAACCTTTTATGGCCTGACATCCTTTGTAACTACAGGAGCTTGATTGAGGTGATAGCCTGAACATACATTGTGAACATATATAGGCAAGGACATTAACAGATCAGTAGCAGTCCAACAAACTGAAAATAACAGTATCTTGAGACTATGGGAATTTCTACTAAAAGAATAACTTTTTAAAGATTTTACTTATTATTTTTAGAAAGCGGGAAAGGGAGGGAGGAAGAGTGGGAGAAAAATATCAATGTATGGTTGCCTTTCCCCTGCCTCCAGCTATGAACCTGGCTGGAGACCTGGCTTGCAACCTAGTTATATGCCCTGGCTGGGAATCGAACCTGTAATCTTTGGGTTTGCAGGTCAGCGCCTATCTACTGGACCACCAGCCTGGGCTAGAAATAATTTTTTTTATGTTATCATTTATCCCATACTATCCCCAGATTTGTTTAACCTCAGTTACCAACTGTCATTCTCAGTTATAAAATGCAATGGTAGTAATTTTATAGTAAATAGGAAGGAATGGATATATATGTGTATATATATATATATATATATATATATATATATGTATAAAATATGCTTTTATAGGAACAGCAAAGTGATCTTCCTTATTTCTCTTGATTCATAGTTGAATCCACTGGGAAGTTTTAGATTAATCAAAAAAAGTTCTAGATAACAAGACCTAAAATTTTTTCTTAAAAAATAAAAATTTAATAAATATGGGAGTAAGTGACTGAAATCATTAATCAATTTGCAAAGTCTTAATTTAATATTCTTAATGAAATGTTAATATCAGAAGCAACCATGTTGGAGCAATATAGAGTAGGTTTAGTCTCAGAATCATCCCTTCTTAGAAATCCAAGTAACATGGGTGGTTTAGCCCAGCATTTCCCAAAGTGTGTTCCATTGCCCTTTGTGATATTCTATGAAAAAATATCCAAGCATTAACATGTTTGAAATACTTTGCATAATATATTTCTCCCTGTTAGAGATTTATATAATAGTAGGCATATCAAAGGAATGGGAAATCTTGTCAAGTAGGGAGGAAATTTACTTAAGTTTGAAAGGAAATACAATAAAATAGTTTAAAATATCATAGACTAGATTGAATGTGTTAGAAGCCCAGCTTTGCTTCTCAGTAGTTCTGTGAACTTGAGAAATTTACTTAACTTCCCAGTGTCTGTTTTCTTAAGATTATAGTAATGCCTACATCAAAGAATATCCTTGTGAGAATTTCAATTAGTTTATATGAAAAAAAAAAAAACACTCAGTATCAGCCAAACTGTAAACATTACGGAACATTTTAGTTGGCATTTCTCAAATTTAACTGAATCCTTGTGTGTGTGTTTGTGTGTGTTTGCATGTATGTGTATCTCTTAATAGCCCAGAGAACATGGACTTGATCGAGATTAGTTTAAGAAAATGAAAACCACAGTCACAACAACCAAATATCATTTACTGGGGTTCACAGGGAGCAATGGACAGATGGAACTAGAATTCAGGACTTCATCCCTGTCCAATTCTGGTAGATGGTGCCTTTCTATTTTTCAACTAGCTGCCTTCTAGACAAAGGCACCTTTCTGCTTACGTTATCCCATGTCCTATAGGCAGCCAATTAGTCTTTATGGATTTCATCTTCCCTTAAATTACAAACCCCCCACATTTTTTAGAGTTTTGGGCAATATCTTGAAATTTCAGAAAGGTTAAACATCTTCCCTGAAGGTGTTATGCAATATTGTTCAGTAATACAGGGGAAAAAGTTGTATGTATAAATCTTGCAACAAAGATTTTCTAGTCTTTATATTATATTGTACATGTATATGGAGGTAAAAAGAACTCAAGTTTTCTCTACAAAGAAGTTTTAAAAAGAAATAGAAGGGTCTTAGAAGTAATAGCTTCAGTTTTTGTTTGTTTGTTATATTTTCAATGCTTCCTAAAAATTTAGCTGCTTTATTTATTTGTGATATTTTAACGGCTCCTAGTGTACCTGAGACCCAGGCTTCAAAGAAAGTTGCATCTTTGAATGGAAATAAAAGAACATGTTGCCCTGACAACGAAAACCACATATGATACCCACAGAGCACTTGCATGTCTAGCAATTTCCCACTCATTCTGCAAGTTTGTGCCTAAACAGCATGGAGAGCGGAGCTCTGTCCTTGGACCCTTCCAATGGGAGGATTCATTGAAATCCCCATTAGAACTAGATGGTTTCACATGGGGACATTGTGGCATACCTCTGATGTCTATTGTTGATGTGAAAAATGTAGATTTGTGCAAATGAATCACATTTGGCCATATGGCCAACTCTAGGTAAACATCTGTTTCTTACATTTTTTTAAAAATAGAAACTAAATTTGGGGAAGCCCCACACTTCAGGCTATAAAGACTGAAATTTGTGATACTAAAATTCCCACCATATGTCTTCCCATTCCTAAGGATCCCTTTCCACTTCAGCTCTCAAAACTGCTCACTTGGGGCATAGGATGGCTATGGGAATATAGCAGAAGGAACATAAGCATTAGTACATATTTCCATTCCTTTATTATTATTCAGGATCTTGCATTATCACTTAAATATGAAGAAGTGGAAGTTTCAACATTGTCCCTCTCACTCCACAATCGGTCATGTACCAGCAATTAGAGTCAATTCATCCCCTGATTCATTCATCCATGCATGGAAAATGAAGAGGGTGTGACTGCTGTATTTGCTGCATTAGAAGCTCAAAATAATATAATGCAAGGCCACTGTCCTTGAGGAAGTGACTGTCTAGGTGGGAGATGAAATAAGACATAAGAACATTAATACTACAAGGGTAAAATGGCCTTTACAGGTAGTCATCATGTATGATTGGCTCGTTATATGTTAGACATCTGGAAAATCACATCCTCTTTAGACACCTGGTTGATGTCCACCTTTCAATTCAGCCTTGGAACTAATGTTGTAATCAATTCCTTCTCTCATCTCCTTTGTCCCTCCATCTTCAGGCTCTTTCCCATGCCATTTCACATTAACATATACCATATATGTCTAGTCCCAGACATACTGAATTGTTGGCATTTAAAATGGGTCATTCTTCCTTTGACTGTGCTTTGGAAACCTTATTCCTTTGACCTGGAATGCTCAATTCCACCTGTAAAACTGGGAGTCTCTTATTCTTTTTTTTTCTTTTAATTTTATTGTTGTTGTATTACATCCATCCCCTTTTTGCTCCCCTCTGTTCCCCTCCCCACCCACCCATTCCCCCCAAAGTCAATCCCACCTGTTGTCCATGTCCATGGTTCCTTTATACTAGGTTCTTGTCTAAGCTGCTCCCCTTCTTTGCCTCTACCTCCCCCGTCCCCCCAACCCCTTTCCCCCTGACCACTGAAGGCCTATTCCTTGTATTCATATACTTGATTCTGTTTTGCTTGTTGTTAGTTTTGCTCATTATTGTCCCGTAATGGGTGAGATCATATGATATTTGTCCTTCACTGACTGGCTTATTTCACTAAGCATGATACTCTCCAGTTCCATCCATGTTGCTGCAAAGGGTACAAGTTCCTTCTTTCTTTCTGCTATATAGAATTCCATTGTGTAAATGTCCCAAAGTTTTTTGATCCAATCATCCACTGATGGGCACTTAGGCTGTTTCCAGCACTTGGCTATTATAAATAGTGCCGCTATGAACATAGGTGTGCATAGGTTCTTATGAATTGGTGTTTCAAGATTCTTTGGGTATAGTCCAAGTAGTGGAATTGCTGGATCAAAAGGCAGGTCCATTTTTAGTTTTTTAAGGAAACCCCATACTGTTTTCCACAGTGGCTACACCAGCCTACATTCCCACCAACAGTGTATGAGGGTTCCCTTTGCCCTGCATCCTCGCCAACACTTGTTGTTTGTTGATTTGCTGATGATTGCCATTCTGACAGGGATGAGGTGGTATCTTATTGCAGTTTTAATTTGCATCTCTCTGATGACTAGTGATGTTGAGCATTCTTTCATATGCCTCTGGGCCCTTCGTATATCTTCCTCAGTGAGTTGTCTGTTCAGGTCCTTTGCCCATTTTTTAATTGGGCTGTCTGTCTCCCTGGTGTTGAGTAGCATTAGTTCTTTATATATTTTGGAGG
>PVIW01000162.1:101276-276328 GCA_004026585.1 Noctilio leporinus
TTTGCTGATATTTTCTTTAGCTGAACAGAAACTTTTCAATTTGATATAGTCCCATTTGTTGATTCATTCTTTGATTTCCTTTGCCCTTGGTGAAGTATCAGTAAACATATTTTTGCATAGGATATCCAAAAGTTTACTGCCTATATTTTTCTCCAGGACCTTTATGGTGGCACTGCTTATGTTTAAATCCTTTATCCATTTTGAGTTTATTTTGGTGTATGGTGTAAGTTGGTGGTCTAGTTTTATCTTTTTGCATGTTGCTTGTCCAGTTCTCCCAACACCATTTGTTGAAGAGACTGTTTTTACTCCATTGGATGTTCCTTCCCCCTTTGTCAAATATGAGTTGACCATAGAGTCCTGGGTTAATTTCTGGGCTCTCTATTCTGTTCCCTTGATCTATATGTCTATTCTTATGCCAGTACCATGCTGTTTTGATGACAGTAGCCTTGTAGTATTGTTTGAAGTCTGGTATTGTGATTCCTCCTATCTTGTTTTTCTTTCTCAAGATTGTGGTGGCTATTCGTGGGCGTTTTTGGCTCCATATAAATTTTTGAAGTATTTTTTCTATTTCTGTGAAGTCTGTCATTGGTATTTTAATTGTGATTGCATTGAATATGTAGATTGCTTTGGGTAGTATGGACATTTTAATGACGGTAGGGAATCTCTTATTCTTTATTTTCACAACAAACTGTAACCACCACCCCTAGTCCCTAAAGCATTTCCTTAATTTCTCAAACATATAGATTTATTTTTCCTATATATTAATATTTACTGAGCATATTCCTACATGGTAGCTTTTTAAGCAAGTATTAAAATTATTTATAACTTTAGCTTACTCTTAAACTGTCAGTGTTTTAAGTATAATTAATAAAATATTCATTCTTAAGTAGGCACTTGGTGAATATCAATAGCTGAATAAATAAGCAAAGACTATGTTTGATCAGAATTTAATATATGATTTGATTCCCCAGCCAGGGCACATTACCAATTTGCAAGCCAGGTCTCCAGCCAGGTCTCCATCCAGGTCTGTGGCTGGAGGCAGGTGAAAGGCAACCATACATTGATGTTTCTATCCCTCTCTGCCTCTCTCTCTCTCTTCCTCTCTTTCTGAAAATAATAAATAAAATCTCTTTTAAAAAAGAATTAAAAAACATTTAATATATGAAAATGGAACCTTGCTTGACCTCTAGAGGAGAAAGAGATGATCTGACACAAATTGTTAATGCATGATGCTGGTTTTATTGTAACATCTCTTTGGGGGTTTTAGCCAAAAAAAGTATGCAAATGGATCAAAATAAAACCACTTCATCACTCTTGTTTCTCTCCTAACCTACTTGAGATACCATCCCTACAAATTAAACTTGGCTTATGCATTTATTATGCTGACCCTTGCTAAAGAAACTGTCAGCAGTTCCACTGAATATTGTGTTAATGGTGAGTCTAGAACAGGATGCTGGATTAGGGGCTGTGAGCTGTGCCAAATGCCCGACTATCTAGAAGGCGCAAGGCTTAAGGAAGCAGATTGAAATTACAGTTGTGTCCCACAGGATGCTCAGTTTCCTTTAACTTAAAAACAGGATTCTAGCAAATCTGTAAATGGTTTTCAATGATGCCAGAGTGAAATTTGCATATGACCAACCCAATAAATTCTAATATATAAGAACACGGTTCACCATTTGACAGGTTGCCCTCTAGTTAGTCGTTAGACGTTGTTAACCTGAAATGTACTCTGTTAAAAAATATACTCTAAGAGCCAAGGCAATGACAGGTCACAATATGTCTTAAGGTGCTGAAGGAAGCAAGGTTTTTTTTAAATTGCCCTAAGAATAGATTAACTACATAATAAGAAATTTGAATTCACTGTTAAGTCCTAACCAGCTTTTGAACTGATTTTATAGAAACTTTCAATGTTTGTTTCCTTTCCTCCACTTTTTTCCTATTTTATAAAATCTGATTTTGATGAGTGGTAAGATGGAATACTAAAATCTGATGAGGAAATATTTTACCTTTTTAGATTGTACCTGGATGGATGAATCTCTAAATTCCTAGATACCTGTGAAATAGTTGGGTTGACCCTTGCTGGTAGGTCAAAAATTACCTATCAGCAGGTAAATATGCTTCCACAATATTACAAGTTTCAAAATCAAATTGAGGATGGTACAGGGAATATTGTATTAGTAGCCAAGAAATTTTGAAGGTCATTACTGAAGCTTGGATTCTCCCTTCTCTCTTTTCATCATTCATCACACATGTGAATATTTTCATACTTCTGCATCAACTATTCCATGATTCACCAGATGGACCATCCCCCTTATTTCTACCTTTGAAAATCAAAAGCTATCAATTTTTGCATAACCACTGATATTTTTAACTGCTAATAAACACAATTTGGACCATTATTCATAATGTAAAGTACTACAGCAATTGCATTTCAGTACATCAAATAAACCCATTTACCTTGATGCATTATGTTTTAGCTGATGGATAACATGGTCATATGCAGTTCTTTTTGGCCATATTATTTATTTCATTTCTTAGTGTAATGGGATAACTATTTTTCATTTGAAAATGAATTTAAACAGTCCTATAGCACACATGTTAACAACTTATATTTTAAGGTACATTAGCAATTAAAATAAATGAAAGTGAAATACTTATTTACAAATAACACATTGGCTTTAAGTTTCACAATTAAGGAAGGAAACATTTTACCTTTGCAAACTAAACTTCTTACATTTCCAATCATCCAGCCTGTTAAACAACAGCTCTCCTGGTCATAAGAACTCACAGTAGGACATTGGTCATGAGAAAACCTTAAAAATTTTGCAAATATATAAAACATAATCCCCACATTAGCATAAACACCCTATATATATAGCTAGGGACTTGGGTATGTTCAACATTTGACAGCCTTCTTCACTTTGCTAAGTATTACAAGTTGGCCTTTTTGGCTGAGGTTTCATAGATAGAAATTTCTAGTTGCGATTGTTATACAGAAAAATTTGAATCTGAGTATTTACATCTTCTAAAAAAATACAGAATACATTGCCAAAAAAAGAAAAAGAAAAAGATATCACTGGAGAGTCCTATTTAAAATCTCCTCTTCTTTGTTTTCTGCATGTTTAGTTTTGTGTTTTGGTTTTGGTATTGGTAAAAAAAAAAAAAAAAATAGGTGGGTGCTTGAATGACAAAAATCCACATGACTGGTCCTGGCCAGGTTGCTCAAGGGGTTGGAACATTCTTCCACACACCAAAAGGTTGCTGATTTAATCTCTGGTCAGGGCACATACCTAGATTTCAGGTTCAATCCCCAGTTGGGGTGCATACTGGTGACAATCAATTAATGTTTCTTATATTGAGATTTCTCTCTCAATCAATTAATATCCTTGGATATCCTTGGATGAGTATTTTTAAGAATTCATGTGATTTCATTGAATAATAGGATAGCAAAAATATGTGCAGGATTCCTATTATCACTATAAGCACTCTTCCAAAATATAGCAATGTATTTATAACCTATGTTTTCATTAGCTTCTACAATTATCTTTGCTGTGTAGAGAATAGTACTACTTGACTTAACAGGTGACCACTTTCTAACCTTTGTACTTCTAACTTGGCATTCACAGACATACACCCCTGGGCATGCTCCAAGTTTTAGACACATCAGTAAAAATTCATTAACATGTATGTCTAAGGCTGAACAAAAAAAAAGAAAAACCCTCAAAGGTGCAATGGTACTTTGTATTTATCTCAAACTATAAAAATTCTTAAAATAATACAAAACCTTAAAAATTACAATGTAATATTTACCTCCTAACCAAAATATAAAATGATTATAGTAGAAAAATAAAAAGAAAATAGGACAAACAGCCTGATACTGCAACAGAAGCAGTAGATCTGGAATAAACACAAGGACTGTTTATTTTGACCCAATTACTAGGCTTTGCATTTAACAATAAAATATATGCACACTGATCTCCCTTCCTGGTGGCCTCTTTTCTTCCAATCTATCCTTTCTCTATTAGTCTCAATACTGAACTCTACTTATTATTTATGGTGCACTGAGTATGCACCAAAACAGAACATTCTGTCTGGTACTAGTTCTTTTCAAACTTGAGCTTATCATCTGAATCACCTGTTAAGACACGAATTGCTGGACCTATCGCAGCAAAATTCCTATTTTTGGACCAAAACCTTGAATTTCTAACAGGTTTCTGGTGCGTTGATGCTGTTGGTCCAGAGACCACACTTTGAGAAACACTGCCCTACGCTTATCTTGAACTATCCTGCGTTTGAAAGGCAAACCTGATTTCAGATAGTCTCTCCTAATTATCCTTCACAACTAATGTTTCTTAAGAAACTCTATAAAATGCTGGGGTTAGATGAGGGAGGGAGATCAATAAATAAAAATAGGGCATAGCTCATAAATACTTGATGAATCTACTTTCCTTCTTTTTTTTTTCCTGTCTCTCTCAACCCCCACCCCAGCACCAGGGAAGCTAATCTCATTTAGTTAATTAAGGAAATGTGATCTAAATTAAGTAATTCACACTACCATGTAAATGACTAATTTGAAGCTATATTAACTCAATTAAGCATATTCACTTGTTAAAAGGCAGCTTGTTAACTTAAATAAACAGATTTTTTAATCATAACTATTTCAGCCAAATAGAGCATTTGGAGTGGGAGGCTTTCTTTGGAATTCAATTTATCTCTTTAATTTCTCATTTTGTCTAAAGAAGCAATTTAAAAAGGGGGGGTGGATAAAAAATTTTAAAACACCTCCCATTTTTTTATTCTTGATATAGATAACCTAATAGGAACCAATTTCCAGCAGCACCTCTACTGACAATGGCAACTATTGAACTGGGCCTCACCCCTTCAGCTCATCCTCCAGTATGTGCTGAAGCAAAGGTGACAACTATTTCAATATCCCCTTGGGTCTTTTTCCTCTCCTTCAAGGAGGCTGAATTGGCTCTGCCTTTCAAGTGAGTGAAGAGCTGCCCTGTGCCCCAACAGAAGAAAGGCAGCTGAAGATTTAAAAAAATAAAAGCATTCATGTAAAAACTGCTTTACAATGAATAAGTTAATAGATAGATAAAATGATTGATGGGTAGATATAAATTCCTGGTTCCCTTTTGGTCTGCATCTGCTTGGTTAGGTTCAAGAATTAAAAGTCAAAGAGGAAAAATCCCTGCTAGGTATGACATTTTAAATCTTCCCTCAAAATGAAAAGAACCACAAAAATAACTGGATAATCTTTACCAACTTTTCTAGAAACTAGCTAATACAAGTGTATTTGTGTCATGTATTTTTTACATAAAATAAAATATGAAATACACAAATTGAAATCCAATTTGTGCACTTTCCCAGTCTCTTCTCTTTTTCTAAAGAAAACCACTATTACAAATTTACTACCCATTTGATTTTTATATTTTTACCATATTTATATGAATCTGGAAAAATGCAATATTTTGTTAGTGCTTTTTGCATTTTAAAAATATTATTTTCCACAAATGCATAATAAAAATCCCACATGAAGTAAAAGAATAAAACTATATTTTCCCTCAACTTACCCTTTCTTGGTTATTTTCAATTCAGAGTCATGGATACATAGGCATTTGTCTGATAGGGTGATTCACTTTTGTGGGTTTTCAAGTCTCATAGATTATGAGCATTTAGATACAAGCATCTCCAGTCCTTATTTTCACTTATTGTGATTTTTTATTAGCAGGTTTTTTTTTTTTTTTAAGAAAAAAAAAAAAGCTGATATACATCAAGGGCAACCAGACTGCATCTATCAGGGATCTTCTCTGCTTTTCTGATATTTATGTAGTGCTAAACATATTAGCAGATGACTTTCTATTAAAAAAATTCTATCAGCTGACAAGAATAAAAGGGTATAAATTCTCCCTCTCTCCACTGTAGATCTCAAACTGCCGATTTTACCCAAGATGCACCTCAGATGAAACTATGTCATTTATCTAACAACATGATTTTGAAAAACTGTGCTCCTTAGTTATGTGTATGATTTTGCCTAAGCCCACATGTTATACTTGAATAGTAATGCAGCCTGAGAACAATGAATTTGAATGGAAGGTAATGAAAACAAGTTGTATAGTCTAATGATTTCCACTTTACTGGAGCCGAATTTTAGGGAACCAAGAATATGGCTTAGTCATTTTAAACCTACCAAACACATTTACAATGCAACAAGTGGATGGCATAAAAAATAGAGTAACTCTTTTCTTCCTATATTTGCTAAAACCACCGAGTTGACAGTAGTTTTCCTATGTATAGAACACATTCCTAGGGGAATACATATTATTTAGGTAGATATGAAATTTTAACAATTTGAGCCAAATTTATTTCTTCTATATTTAAATTCACAAGGAGCAAAATGCTGTTTAGTATTTTAGGAATGTTAAGTCATTGTGCTTATTTATGACCATTTATCCATGTGGAAAAAAATACTGATATGGAAGGTTCAAAGTCTAAATCCTGTTTCTCAGTTTCCCACTGAGCATCTCTACAATAAAAAATATGAAAATCTGTCCTGAAAGTATGGAGCCAATGTCAGTATAATTAAAAGTCTGCATGGCCGATACTTTCAGGAGAGACCTCGTATACTTATTATTTTAATAATTTGGAATACACCATTCATAAAATTATAGTTTTATTTTATTGCAATGTATTCTTCATATGAAACATAATTTAATAGTAATATTTTTATTGTGTGATAGCTAGAGCAAGACACATAAGCTTGGGCTTCAGTTTCTTTGAGTTCACAGATCAGCACCTATCCACTGTGCCACCAGCCAGGACTTGGCTTCTGTTTCTTTATCTGACCAAAGGGCTTGGGTTGAACCTACTGTGATCTTTCAGATCCCTTCCGGCACTACCAATCTTTGGTTCTAGTCCTCAACTCCATCTTCTCCAATCTCTGTTTGGTGTATCTAAGCCAGAGTAATGCAAGACTGATACATTTGTCTTTAATAATAATAGCAACAACAACTCCCATGTATGAGGTGCCTAGCTTTTGCCATGCACCATTTTAATTCATCCTCATGGGCAATCCTACAAGGCAGCTATAATTCTGCTCCTTTAAAAAATGGAAGCTAAACAAGGAGCAGGGGATGAATGGGTGGAACACAGAAATTTTAGGGCAGTTCAAATATTCTGTATGATTCTATAATGGTGGATGCCTATTGTCCAAATGCATAGAATGCAAAGCGCCAAGAGTAAACCCTAATGTAAACTATGGACTTGGAGCTATATGATGTGTCCATGTAGAGTCATCGATTATAACTAAGGTGCTCTTCTGGTGACTGATGTTTGATAATGGAGGGGGCTATGCATGGGGTGGGGGGGGTGGCATTTGGAAATCTCTGGACTATCCTCTCATTTTTATTGTGAATCTAAAATGGTTCTCAAAAAATAATGTTTCACACACACACACACACACACACACACACACACATATACACAATACAGATGACATGCCAGAACTGACATTTTTCAAAGATTAATTAGACAAATGTGTCAGCACCATATGAAGACTAGAGAATTTTTCCCTGTCCAGGATAAAGCGATGCAATTTAAAAAGTCTATTCCTGAAATGCAAACACATGCATGGAGATACCAAGAAGTATTAGCATGTGTGTCTCCTAGTGTCCCATAATTTAGGCAGCTGGAACAGGTACACAATCTCATTGGTTCCCGAGATTACTCAAGTGTAGCTTTATACCTGTAGCTTCATTACAATGACTTACCTGAGAGTTCTTAAATAATGGGAAGTTGGTGAAATAGTCAAATGACTGAAAGTTCTAAAACAAAATCCTCTCTGAAAACATATCATTAGAATAAAGGTCACATTATCTTCATTTTACTTTATCAACAAAGATCAAACTGTAGATGAAATTGACTAACTCACCTGACACTGTCTACATGTTTCATTTAGCTCCTTACTGTAGATGATAAATTCAAATTCAAGACATTCTCACTATAAAAACAAAGCAGAAATGGTTTTTATTTTTTTTTAAAGATTTTATTCATTATTTTCAGAGAGAAGGGCAGGGAGGGAGGAAGAAAGAGAGAGAAGCATCAATGTATGGTTGCTTTTCACCTGCCTCCAGCTAAGGACCTGGCCGGAGACCTGGTTACGTGCCCTGACTGGGAATTGAACCAGTGACACTTGGGATCACAGGCTGGCACCAATCCGTTGAGCCACACCAGCTAGGGCTGGCTTTTACCTTTTTCAACTAAATTAACTAACCTTCATACAAGTTCTTACACTAGTAAAATAGACTTAGAAAAATGAACATTCGTGTATAACAACACTGTATTGTCTTTATGGTGGAGTAAAGATAGCCGAAATTATTTGACACTCCACCCACTGAAAGGTGAAATTTAATTCCCCAAACTAATGGCCCTGCGGTGGCTTTGAAGACCACTAAAATGTGATGGGAAGAATGTGCCAGGATTGCTGAGGTTAGGCAGATCATAGAAAGACTGGGAGTCTTGGGATTCTCACTCTTGTGGTCCCAAGCTCCTGTCTAGAGGGACCACAGAGAGAAAAAAAGAGAAAGAGAGAGGGAGAGAGGAAGGAAGGGCCATTCAGTTGTTTCAGACTCCATCTGCATCTCCAGGCATTCTAGAGCATACAAGTCTCCCTTACATATTAGTCACATGTCTAAATTACAGACCCACACAAATGTGAGCTATAATAATAAAATGGTGGTTGTGTTAAGCTAAAAAAAAAGTGGAAGCTCAAATAGGTTATTAATTCTCGCAATGTCACACACAAAAACAAGGAAAATAAAATATCATGGGTCTATAGACACATCTTTCATTTCCTCTGGGGCTCTTTATCTAGTAGACTGCCTCTCTTGGTAACCAACCTCCACACTTACACAAATGCTCTATGTGCTTCTAACTTTTCAATTCTCAATTTTGCAATGAATATTTACTGAACACCTACCACTGTTCCTTAGATTTGAGAAACACCAGGCTTCTAAATCATCATCAGAAATGTAATTTGTACTCGGAGCCTAGTAAAGTTAAGGGCATCAGTCAGAAAAATGGAACTGTGTTAGATAGTGTTCCTTATGCTTCAACTATTCTTCAGTTATTCAGTAAACAGAAATTCTCAATATGTATGGCTTTAAAAAACTTAAGAGGTAATGTAATATATAAGAAAATGTTTAAATCTTATTAAGATGAATGGGCCCTGGCTGGTAGCACAGTGGATAAGGCAAACCCAAAGATTCCCTGTTCGATTCCCAGTTAGGGCAACATAACCAGGTTGTAAGCCAGGTCTCCAGCTAGCTCTGTAACTGAAGGCAGGTAAAAGGCAACCATACAATGATGTTTTTCTCCCTCTCTGCCTCTCTCCCTTCCCCTCTCTCTGAAAAATAATAAATAAAATCTTTTAAGAAATAAATTTTAAAAAAGATGAATGGAAGTTAAACTCATGCTAAAAACAGATTTTAAAAGGAAGTGATTTTATATATTGTTTAACATAGTAATAATAGTATACAGTACATGTAATAGTACTTTAGTTATAAACTCATAGAAATACAGATAGCATCTTGATCTGTTAATGTTTAAAAAACAACTCTAGTAATAATGGGAAAGCCATTATTTTGTATTACCAGAATATTGATACCAGAAGTCACTTTTAAATTATTTTAGAAATAAGACTCTATCAAGTCCTCTTTTGTTTTCAACATGAATTTGTTAGGAAAAATTATTGAACTTCTCTTTCTAAATATCAAACAAATCATAATGTACTTACTTGATTATCTTCTGTTTTCTTTATTCCCAACTTGATGTCACCTATCAAAGCCAGATAATATATAGGAAGAGCCTAACTTAATTCTACTATAATCATCTCATTTGTACTCTTCTTGGCATTTGAACCATTGTATTTATTAAAACTAACAGAAGAACAATATATATGAACACTACTCTGATTTATTATGGAGAATGTGATGAGTAAAAGTTGGTTGAAGGAAGACACAGCATGTTGATCATTCCCTGTAAAGTGAGTATGATGTTCTTTTTTATCAAAAGGCCATAAATTAAAAAGGTGTTAGGGGATTGTGAGGGCATAGAGTAAGCACCCATTTGACTTCATTCGGAAAGATTACACTCACACATCCATTTTAAAGAATGCACATACATGTCTATAAAGTCTGGGAACAATTTAGTTCCCTGCTGAGAAATAACATGGAGGTAGAAACTGCTATTTTTCACCCTTCAGCTAGGGGAGGATTTGCTGCTTATAACTATGATCATGAGAAGACCAGAGGACAAAATCCACCTCCAAACATGATGGAGAGGAATGAAGGAAAAACACTTGAATTTATCATCCAACTTTGGAATTCATCAACACTGGGACCACCTACCCAGGGAGTTCTTAATGTGGGAGAGAGTACGGTGATCATCAGTTAAGTCATTTTTAGTCAGTGTTTTTGAACTCGTGGTGAAAATGTATCACTATGGCTACAATGTCTCTTAGAAAATAATAAAAAAAAATATTTTACTGAAAGCCCCCGTTTATATAGACTACTTTGTTCTACCTATTTCAGATATATATAGAAGTTGTTATGATTCATTTTCTTTAAAAGTGTATAATGCAAAATTGCCTGCTACAATTGCCTCTAATGTTTAAGAATGGTTTTGCTCTCTGCTCTCATCTCTGCCACCTATTCCTGCAGTGACAGAGGCAGGCAGGGCTTTTAGGAGAAACAGGCACATTTTAGGCTGACTTCCTCAAAATATCTTCCCAAATTTCTGCTACTATATTACGTACTAGGAGAAGAAGAAAAGAGAGAAGGAGGAGGCAGCAAAAAGTGAGGAAAAGAGAAGGATGAAGCAGTAATTGAATAAGGTTTATATTATAGGTGCACTGTTAAATATTTCACCAGAACTTCATTTTCTGGGGTTTCCATTTTAACCTTTTCACTGCCCAAGTTACTTAGTAGAATAAAAAAGGAGGCAAAAGACTTGATCTCAGTTCAGGAAGTGAGCAAGCATCCCTCTCTAATAGGGCACATAATGACTTACTCTTTACAGTCTACTTAATGAATGTCTGTAAAGTAATTGGGATATCTATCACTCTGAGATAAGTGAAATAATACATTTTTTAAAATCTAAATTTACAGATAAAGGCAGAATGCTCATCCAAGTTGCTTATTTAAAGGAAAACATTTTTAAAAATCCAAATAGCAAATCAATTGAATTACTACTTTATATTTCTTCCTTTAATATTTAGCACTGAAACTTCAATAAGCAAAATTAGTATTAATTATTTTGTCTTCTGTTGCAGTAAACTAATGCACTTGGTCATGGCAAATATGTATCTGAATATCATTTGTAAATATCAGTTATTACTTATTCTTTAAAACAGTATAACTTCATTTGAATGTGTGAAAAATAAGGAGAAATATGATTGTGATCAAGTGTTTTCATGGGAATGTACATTGCATTTATATGATAATCAATAGAATAATAACAAGGATAAAACAAAAATTCTCAAATTGTTATGTTTGACTTAAAACTCTGGGATGATTCTCTTAAATTACATCCCTTTTGGTTAGAAAGCATAATTTCAAGCTCTTTGAATTAGGGAAACATATCATATTTAACTCTTAATCACCTAATCCAGGCATTGCAATGTAAGGTAAGATGCAAGTATTTATGAGTTTAATTGAATCTACAATAAAATAAGAATTTATAAGTTTATTGACTTCTATAATGATACAAATTATCTATTACTTTGCAAAAACCTTGAGGTATAAAAGATGAGGTATCAGTTGAATTGCAAAGGCAACTTTCAGTCATAATTATGATAAAATTTGTGACTTTTTATAAAGAATCTCTTCAAATAATTGTTTTGCTTCAAAATATTTTAATTATTGCCCTGGCTGGTGGCTCAGTGGATAAGGTGCCAGCCTGTGAACCCAAAGGTCGCTGGTTTGATTCCCAGCCAGGGCACATAATCAGGTTGCAAGCCAGGTCTCCAGCCAGGTCCATAGCTGGAGGCAGGTGAAAGGCAACCACACATTGATGTCTCTCTCCCTCTCTGCCTTTCTCCCATCCCCTCTCTCTAAAAATAATAAATAAAATATTTAAAAATTTTTTTGATTATAAACAATCAACTATGCTGTTTCCTTTGTTCAGAATACTCTTTCAAGTTCTCAAGTTAAATGTCATTTCTTTTGGAGATCTTCCCCGATCTTTCAAACATTTAATTTTTAATTAAATGTTATCCATATCATATACTTACTTTAACTAAATACCTATTGCAATTGTACTTGAGTGATTATTCATGTGGTTTGTTTTCTTCAGTAGATTGTAAGCATTCTCAGCACTGAGACCACAGCTTCCTTGTTTACAGCCGTCTCCTCAGAGCCAAGCATGGTGCCTTACATTTTGTAAGGACTCAACCACTATTTTTTGAATGACTGAATGCACACAGGAAGCAGGCTTCCTCATGGAAGGCAACAAGGAGTTCATTTGTGTGAATTATCACATATTTAATGGATAATACCAATAAAATATCTAAAATACAATGACTGAAACACCAGAACCAAATATGTAGATGATTACATTTTTGTAAAATATATATAGGCAAAATGAATAGGTGTTTCAAGATGTTACCTGTGTATAACAGGATTGTGATTTTTCACCTTCATCCTCACGTTATGCCATTTTCTATGTTAAATTTAATCTCTGTACGTGTACTTCCTAGGTAATATGTATATAAGTGTATAACACTTTGAGAGTGACATGTTTGTTGTGGGGGCAGTGCATCATCCCTAAGGAATGACATTTCACGGACAAGCTACGACTATCAAGAACAAGGCTTCTGGTTTCAAGTTCAAGATGGCAGAGTAGGAAGATTCTGATGACACCTCCTCTCATTGACACTAAAACTAGCACTACATGTAGAGCAGCTCTCCTGAGAACAACCCGAAAACTAGCAGCACAGATTTTCTACAGCTCTGCGTATAAAGAAAAAGCCACACTGAGATGAGTAAAAGGGGCAGAGCCAACTCCCCATGCAGTAACCCACACAAATGGGAGGGATATCAAAACCTTGGAAATTCCCCGCAAAGAGTGAGGGGTCCAAACCCCAGGCTGAGGGACCTGCCCCTGGAAGAGGAGCTCCCATCACATCTGGCTTTGAAAACCAGTGGAGCTTAAATTTGGGAATGCCAAAGGGTTGGAGGAACCCAAGGTGGCACTCTTTCTGAGTCCTGGAACAGAGGCAGCAGTTGAAAAAGCACCTGCATTGCACAGGAAGGTGACATAATAATTAATTTTAGAGTATGTGCTGAAGGGACAGGGATCTGTTGAAACTTTCTCTTCAGTCAGAAGTGCTAGAAAATGCCATGTCTTTCCCCTTTCTTTGCTCTTCTTCCACCTACTTGGTCTGATGTTAGCAGGTACCATTTCTGATGTTCTCCATTAACCTTGCTAACTCTGTTCACCCCCACCTTGGCATTTCCCTCAGAATCATCCAGGCTGGCACCCCTTCAACACAGATCTTGCCCTGCCACATCTTGTAGGCAGCCTCAGTTGGCATACAGAAGTGTGTCTGCAATAGTCAAGGCTGAACCTTGTAGCCAGTCACACCAATGGCATGTGCACACACCAGTGCACCTATAACACTTGTGACCAGGCCACATAGCCAGCTAGGCCAGGAGCCAGCATTGCTTGCTGATGGGTCCATAGCTGTTGTGGGCCAACCACAACAGGAGGCCATACTAGTCCATTCAGTGAACCCCTCAGGAACACCTGGCCCCAAAGGACATACTCTGAAGAAAGCCACTTTTTAAAGACCAGGAGACATAAATGACTTACTTAGTACATAGAAGCAAACAAGCAAAATGAGGAGACAAAAGAATATGTTCCAAACAAAGGAAAGGCAGAACCCCAGAAAAAGAACCAAATGAAATAGAGGTAAACTGTCCACTAGATAAAGCATTCAAAGTAATAATCATAAAGATGCTCATTAAACTCTGCAGATAAGTGGAATAAACTCAGTAAGAACACCAATAGAGATAAAAATTATTTTTAAAAAAGAACCTAAGAAAACTAAAGAATATAACAAATGACATGAAAACTACACTACAGCGGGTCATTAGTAGATCATATGACACAGAAGAATGGATCTGTGATTAAGAAGACTGGATAGTGGAAATCACCCAATCAAAATGAAAAAAAAAATTAAAAAGAATAAGAATACTATAGGGAACTCTGAGACAACATCAAGCATACTAATATTTGCATCGTAGGTGCCTTAAATGGAAAAGGGGAAAAGAAAGGGCTGGATACTTTCTTTTTGAATAAATAATGGCTGAAAACTTCCTTAACTTGGCAAATAAAACAGACATCTAAGTCCAGGAAGCACAACAAGATGAACCAAACAAGATGAACCCAAAGAGATTCCACATCAAGACACAGCATAATTAAAATACTAAAAGATAGAGATAATTTTAGAAGATCATGAGAAAACCAACTAGTTACACACAAGGGGATGTCCATAGATTATCAGCTGATTTTTTCAACAAAAACTGCAGGTCAGAAGGTAGTGGCACAATATATTCAACAGGATGAAAGAGAAAAACTTACAACCAAGAATACACAACAAGGTTATCATTTTTAATTGGAGAGAAAAAGATTTTTCTCAGTCAAGCAAAAGCTGAACGAGTTTTTCACTACTAAATCAGTATGGCAAGAAATGTTAAACAGAATTATTTTTAAGTGTAAAACAAAAGGCCAAAACTAGAAATAAAAAAAAAAAGGAAGAAAACATCTCACTAGTAAAGAAAAGCATACAGTAAAGGTAGATGGACCACTAACAAAGCTAGTATGAAAACAATGAATATGGTAATAAATACATACCTATCAATAATTAATTAAATGTAAATAAACTAAGTGCTCCAATCAAAAGACATAGGGTGGCTCAATGGATTTAAGAAAAAAAGAAAGAAGGAAGGAAGGAAGGAAGGAAGGAAGGAAGGAAGGAAGGAAGGAAGGAAGGAAGAAAGAAAGAAAGAAAGAAGGAAAGAAAGAAAGAAAGAAAGAAAGAAAGAAAGAAAGAAAGAAAGAAAGAAAGAAAGAGAAAAGAAAAAAAGAGACAAAACAAGGAAAAGAAAAAAGAAAAAAATCAAAACTCTTACAAATTCTGACTGCCTGAGACTTCAGATCAAAAAACACACACAACCTTGGCTGGAGTGGTCAGTGGATTGAGCACCAGCCTTCAATCCAAAAGGTCACCAGTTCGATTCCCAGTCAGGGCATATGCCTAGATTGCAGGCCAGTTCCCCAGTTGGGGTTGTGCAAGAGGCAACTGATCAATGTTTCTTTTCGCACATCAATGTTTTCCTCTCTTTCTCTCTCCCTTCCTCTGTCTATGAAAATAAATAAGTAAAATATTTTTTAAAAAAGACACAGAGTGAAAAAGAGGGGAAAGGAAAAAGGAATTTTATGAGAATGGAAACTAAAAAGCTAGGATAGCAATACTTATACCAGACAAAATAAATTTTAAAACAAAGACTGTAACAAGAGACAAAGGAGCAACAATTCCACTTCTGGGTGCATATCTGAAAAAAAAACAAAACACTAATTCAAAAAAAATATGCATCCCTATTTTAACTGCAGCAATGTAATGCTTATCCAAAACATAATACTAAATCTAAAATATATTATGTCCAGCAATGGCAAGTTAAATCTGGGCCTATTCTACTTAATGGATTGAAACTAAAAGGCATATATGGTTCTTAACTGGTTATTTGATCATTCTGGATAAATTAGAATACTACAATACTTTCATTTAATGTACAGATAATGGGAAGAAAAATGAGGTAGTTTTATGAAAAGGATCTTTTATGAACTAGTAAGGTACACCTCTACTATGGCTATTTTTAAAACTGAAATATAAAACTCCTCACCTGACAACCATCAAAGTACCAGATGTCAATTGTTGTGCTGTGTTTTCTGTCCTAGTTTTACTTAATGAGCTGTTTTTATTTTATTAAACATCATACCATGCCCAAATCCTGAGAAAGTTCCTTGGCTCTGATGAGGCATTGAATTGTTCTGCTGACTATGAGCTGCTTAGTGTTGTGGGTGGGGAATAGGAAGAGATTGGAAAAGTGAAGACCCCACAGCTCCAAACCAAGGGCCACTCCCTACCCTGGCCGCATAGCAGAGAAGAATGAAGTTCTTAAATCCCTTCAGATTCAGCACAATGTTTGGAAAAATCAGGCATTTCAACGCAACATTATTACTTTTTTGCATGCTTTCAGTAACAGGATGCTGCTTTGAAAGTTCTGGAAGGCAAATAAATATCTGTTGCTTTGGTTCAGAAGCCTTCATTTTTATTTTACATGATCAGTCACTAATAATTCTGTCCCTGCATCAACCTATACCCAATAACACACTCAACAGGGATGGGAGGTTTTGATTTCATCTCTGCAGATTTTTGCTTTTCAGAAGTGGTTCTTTATAGAATGACCTCAAAGCAAGTATTCTAATATATATATATTATTACCTTCTCGTTGGAAACTCATGTCATGAAGGACTAAGATGTCTAAAGTGGGTGGAAGGGCAACCCTATAAATGACACAAATATCTACATTACTCACTCTTTATAAAAATGTAAAAACCTTCTGTGATATAACTTAGTAAACCATGCCTTAATATTCATGGTTTGCCTACAGAGAGTCTGATATAGGGGATGTCTCATTTTTTTGGTGAATTTATAACTTACGGTGAGGCTGTATAGTTCCTATAGAACCCTCAGTCTACTAGTGGTGATAGGACACAAAGGAGGAGCCCAGGTTTACGGGAAAATTTAATTTGAGCTAAATAATGTCCTTAATGGTTGAGTTGAATGTGTACTATATCCTTAACTTCTCTGCTTTTCTCACATGGTTTCCTCCCTGACTCACTTGCTCATCTATTCAATAAGGAAAGTGGAACAGCCAGGCACAGGTCTAAGTACTAGTAGGATAGCAGCGTACAAGACCTTCCCAGGCCCACACTGCGAGAGCTAACAACCAAGCAGGATCACGGTCACAAAACAACTAACTGCTGATGCCATATTTTGAAAGGAGTGAGGCTCTTCCAAGATGATTTTACAGTGTAAGATTGGGAAGGCTTCCTAGAGAAAGTGAATTGAGCAGGACCTAAAAAAAAAAGGAGGAAACTCCTAAGTACTTAATTATGTTGGTGATGTTTTCTAACCCCTCTCCCTGACTGTCATTTAGCATTATTGCATATAAATGTCCTTCACCACAATGTAGGTAATAGTGTTAGTGACTAAAATGTACTTAATGTTGCCTTCGGCTGCACTAAATTTTAGACAGGTTTCCTCCTAATGATAGGCCCTGATCTCCCTTTTCTTAGTGCATTCCTGCCCACTTTTTTTTTTTTTTTTTTTAAGATTTTATTTATCATTTTTAGAGAGAGGGGGAGGAAGGAGGCAGAGAGGGAAAGAAACATCAATGTATGGTTGCCTTTCACCTGCCTCCAGCTATAGATCTGGCTGGAGACCTGGCTTGCAACCTGGTTATGTGCCCTGACTGGGAATCCAACCAGCAACCTTTGGGTTCTCAGGCTGGCACCTATCCACTGAGCCACGGGCCAGGGCTTCTGTCCCCTTTTCAATGTAGATATTCTCCTAGTCACTTGACAGTTTTATAATCCTGCCATGTCTAACTCAAGGGCTGGGAGTCTTCCTTTTGAAATTTAATTAAGAAAAACTGAAAACCATAAAACTTCTAGAAGATTATACATTGGCCATAAAATCTCTGACATTTCTCTTGGCAATATTTTTTTTTCTGATATAGCTTCTCAGGCAAGGGAAACAGAAAAAAATAAACAAGTGGGCCAACATCAAACTAAAAAGTGTGTGCACAGCAAAGGAAACCATCAACAAAATGAAAAGACAGCCTACTGAATGGCAGAAAATACTTGCCAATGATACAGCTCCTATGACCTGTCAGAATGGCTCTCATCAATAAATCAACAAATAAGTAAGGGCAAGGATGTGGAGAAAGAAAGGGAGCATTTGTCCACTGTTGCTGGGAGTGCAGACTGGTGCAGCCATTATGCAAAACAGTATGAAATTTCCTCGAAAAGTTCAAAATAAAACTGCTTTATGACCCAGGGATCCCATTCTTGGAGCTATATCCAAAGAAACCAAAACACTAATTTGAAAGAAGATATGCACCTTTATATTCATTGAAGTATATTTACAATAGCAACCCAAGTGCTCATCAACAGACAAGTGGATAAAAATGTGGTAATACATATATACAACGGGCTATTGCTTGGCCATAAAAAAATCCAACAATTTTACCATTTGCCGCAGCATGGACGGAAAGAGTGTATTATTCTCAGTGAAATAAACCAGCCAGAGAAAGACAAATATCATATGATTTCACTTATGTGTGGAATCTAAAGAACAAAATAAGCAAAGAAGCAAAATTGAAATAGGCTCATAGATACAGAGAGCTGACTGGTGGTTTGGTAGTTAAACAAAATAGTCACAGGGATATGAAGTACAGCATAGGAAAACTAGGAATATTGTAATAACTATATACAGTGCCAGGAGGAAGTATCAGAAATATCAGGGGAAACACATTGTCAGGTATGTGATTGTCTAATCACTATGCTGTCTACCTGAAACCAACACAAAGTAATACTGAAAATAAACTAATTGAAAAATTTTAAATATAAAATATGAGTATAGTACCCCTATCACCCAGTCTCTGTGGAGCAAAGGAACCTAACTTCCGAAAGTGTCAATTAGCAGACCTACATTACCTATATAAATGACCACCTTCCCCCAGTTTCCTTCTGATACCCTTCCCCTATAGCTTACTCCAATGCTTAAAATCCTCTCCTACCTTTTGTTTCAGTGGAGTCGAATTCAATCTTTCTTCCCTACCTCAACACACTTGACCTGTGTTATCATTGCCTATTTACTACATCCAGTGGGATTTTTCTTTAACATGAGTAAGCACAGGTTGTGAAGGGGGTACTGTGTTTGCAATCATAAGACCAAGAGTCAAGTCATGTGACCTCCAGGAAAGCTGCTGGATAACTGATTCTCAGTTATAAAAGGAGCACTAAAAATTCCCCAGCACCATTAAAGGAGGTCATGTTGTAAAGGCATCTTGCAAACTTTGTCATGGGAACTTTCTCCTGCCATCTGTGGCTAGTTCAGAGTTGAGACACAGTGGGGCCTAATTGTCGAGCATGGAGGCTCTGAAATCAGAGTGAGTCTAAGTAAACTTCAGAACTTCTCTTTGCTTCAATTCCTCTAACTGTAAAATAATGATAACAGCACTTTCTGAGGTTGTAAAGAATAACTCGCAGATCATTATTCCTGGCAGATAATTAGGACTGGTGAAATGATAGCTATCATGATGAAGATACGTACTATATATGCACAATAGTAATTAGGTCTCCCCTCTACTGAGAAACCCTGTTCCCTTCTCTGTGTTCTTGGTTTAAAACCCAAAGCTCGAAATAAATGTAAGTCACTTTTCCTGATATCCTACAACTCAGTTTCTTACAACGTCAGGTAAAAGTGACCTACAATAAACTGCATGTGTATAAATTGCATACTTTGATCATTTTGAAATGTTTATGCATTCATGAAATCACCAAATCCTATTTACTTATCTATTTTATTAGTAATAGAATATACTATTACTATACTCAGATTGTACTTTTGCATCACCCTGGACTTCCTACCTTCTTGCTTTCCTTCACCCATTCCAGAAATTTTCACCAAATCCTTTTGACTTACCCTTCAGGTCAGCTCACATGTTACCTTTTGAGTGGAGCCCTGTCTAACACCCTAGACTGAACCACCTAGCCACATAGCTCCCTAAATGTTGCATTCATACAAGTCTCACAGTGGTAATCTCATGTACCTGAGATGACATGACTGTTTCATTCTCTAACGAGTATGGGAGCCACAAGTTAAATGTTGTATTCCTGGAGTTGAGCATGTAATGCTTTCTATCTAATTAGACATATAATTTCCTCAAGTCTAACATGTGCCTGTTCACTTAGCATATGATATTTTGGCAATGTGAAGGTTTTTAATTTTCATAAAGTTAAATATACCAACCTTACCTTTGGAGATACATTAATCCTGTAGGTTCTTCCTGATGGACCTATTCAGAAATTCACCCAGGAGGCTCTTTGACATCACTTTTCAGGCTGTGACCTGACTCCTAGTGGGGACGGAAATACTCTCCACCCAGCTCACTGACAGTAATGGCCAACTGTCCTAGTTTGCCTGTGAATGGCTGGTTTCCAGACACATGGGTATTATAGTGTTAAAATCAGGATAGTCTTGGGCAAAGTACTACTACTCCATACCCAGACTCTCCAAGAGACAAGACTCCCCTCTCAGCCAGCAGTGTGCTGGTCTCAGTAGCCTCATTGCTGGGGGAAGTAAGATTGGTTGGAGTTGAAAACAGAGACAACTGAGGATATAATCATATCAGGTCACTATCCTCCCTGAAGTAGATGCATATATGTACTGCTTAGCCTGGCACAGAGTATATACTCAAAACATATTTGTTGAACGAATAAGTGAACATCATTTTACATAAGGTAGATGGGACTCTGCCACAAGACCCCAGTAAGCCTATGGGAAGTTATCATCCATCTCAGCATCCACACCAGCCACAGCGTATGGGGTTCATAGAATGCAGAACAATGAATATGATTTTGCCTGCTAGAAACACTCAATGGGAGTTTTGAGAAGAGATTTGATTGGTAGTAATCAAATCTAGTAGACAGCTATTTTGGAAGTCACATGTAGAAAACATCCTCCCTTTAAATATCCTCCCTTTAAACAACAACTCCCCATTGCTCCCCCTTTCCCTATTTCCCATTCTTTGGCAACCACCGCTCTAGTTCTGTCTTAGGCTATCTTACTTTATATTTTTAAAGATTTTATTTATTATTATTTTTTGAGAGAGGGGAAGGGAGAGAGCCAGAGAGGGAGAGAAGCATCAATGTATAGTTGCCTTTCACCTGCCTCCAGCTACAGACCTATCTGGAGACCTGGCTTGCAACCTGGGTATGTGCCCTGGCTGGAAATCGAACCAGCAACCTTTGAGTTCGCAGGCCAGTGCCCTTCCACTGAGCCACCAGCCAGGGCAGACTTTGACTATTTTGTATACCTCACATAAGTGTAATCAAACAGTATTTGTCCATTTGTTATTGCCTTATTTTACTTAGCATCATCTATATTGCTCAATGGGTATAAATTCATAGTAACACAATATAAATAAATTTTGAAGATTTGTCCTATGATATAATGTCTCTAGTTAATAAATGCTATGGTTGTACACTTAAACATTTGCTAACAAAACAGGTCACAAGTTAAAGTTCTCTCTCTCTCTTCCTCTTTCTTCCTCACACACAAAGACAAGGAAACACAAAAAATCTTTTGGAGATGATGTGATATCTTTATTACCTTGATTAGGGGTGATGGTTTCATAGGGACATGCATTTGTCCAACCTCATCAAAATGTGTGCATTACATATACACAATTTTTTGTATATTTGGTATATCATAAGAAAACTGGCAAAACTGTTTTCTCTTTGACCCCAAAATTCAATGTCTGTTCTGTACTCTTGCCACTATACAGATAGAAACTATTATCAGCACCCCAAAATCTCACCCCTCAAAGGGACAAAACCTTTTACCATTAGACCTCCTTTATTAATCCACCTGCCATGTCTTAAGACTCATGTCCTATGTTCTTTGCCTTTTCCCAAGTCCAGATTATGTGCTCTTTACTCATGTATTCTAAGATTTATACTTCAGTCTCCAAACTATACTGTATGCTGAATATTTAAAAAATATTTTATTTATTATTTTTAGAGATAGGGGAAGGGAGAAACAGAGAGGAGAGAGACATCAATGTATGGTTGCCTTTCACCTGCCTCCAGCTGTGGATCTGGCTGGACACCTGGCTTGCAACCTGGCTGGGACTCAAACCAGCAACCTTTGGGTTTGCAGGCTGTTGCCTTATCCACTGTGCCACCAGCTAGGGTTGTATGCTGAATTTTTGCCATCCTTTTTCAGCTACCCCAAGGTCCAAGTCAATGTGCAGTCAGTATACCTATATGGAGGTACCAGCTGCTGATAACTACCATCTGTTTTTATTGGTCCTCTGCTGCACTCACTGTTAAATGTTTTCAACAATAATAGTAATGCTACAGTGGCTGATAATCCATGCAGGATAATCTTTGCATCCTTCTCCTGCTGTTATAGTATAAAATTCACATCCATCTGGGTTAGTTAAATCACTAATATAATGTTCACTAAGATATGAGCACTCTATTAAATTTTGTTCTTTTTGGCCAAAGAGATACATTAACAATAATTTATTGGGATGGGAATAGGCTAAAGGGAAAAATATTTCAATAATTAGAAGGGGTGGAAAGTCTAGGAAACCAATCATTATCTTTGTATTTCTCATGTCTTATGATACATTTGACAAATCATAAGCACTCAAGTACTTGAATTAATACATGAATCATTAAAGAAAGGGATGAATAAATAAATAAGACTGGCTCAAGATGACTCTATCTCATTCATATTTGTGTCTACAGATATCCCAGGGATAATACCTAATCTTTCCATTGCTTCAGAGAAGCCTCTTTATAGAAACGTCAGTTCTAATTGTAATTCAAATATTAGCTACTATTTCTGATTTTTCTCCTACATTGTATCTTGTGAGAAATTTCCAAATGCTTCTGTTTACCTGGTCCTCTCTTGTGATAATTTACTATTCAGTTAATTTGACTAGATTATTTAAATTTTTTCTCTCTTTTATTTTCTCTTTATTCTCTTCTTCTTCTTCTTCTTCTTCTTCTTCTTTTTTTTTTTTTCCCCTGAACAGTTAAGTCTTAAAACCATTAGGAAGGACTACATGAAAAGGCCAGATAAAGCCACAGTAGTTCAGAGTAGGGTATCAAAGCTAAGGTGAGGTAAAAGGGGTGTCCACACATTGGATAGGGGTGGAGACTTGGGACAACAATAAGAGATTTATTATATGCTGGTGCAGTGAGCAAATAAGTCAATTAATTACAGATAATGGAAGCCAAATTTCTCACCATTGAAGATAGTTACAAATATGGGAAGGGGAAAATTAGAACTGTGGTGTTGGATTTAAATGGGAAACACAAGTGTGGACTTACTGTGGTGATCATTTTGCAAAATATACAAATGTTGGATCATTATGTTGTACATCTGAAACTATTGTAATGTTATATGTCATTATAGCTCAATAAAATATTTAAATTAATGAGATAACAATACTAAAATTACAATATTTTCCAATGTGAGTTCTATAAATATTTTAAATTTAGACACACACAGACTGGAAGAAATGGATGCTCTTTTTTTCCCTAGCTCTATTGAGATATAATTAACATATAACATTGTGTAAGTTTAAAGAGTATAATGTGATGATTTGATATATGTGCCTATTGTGAAATGTTTACCACAGTAACACATCCTTTACCTCACACAAGTACCATTTTATTGTTGTCATGGTGATAAAGTGACAATTCTACTTTCATAGGAACTTTCAAGTATACAATATAGCATTGTTAACTATGGTCACCATGCTGTACCATAGATCCCCCAAACATTCAGGAATGAAAGCTCTCCTGTCTGATACATACATGATAGAAGACTTAATTATCTGAATCAATCCATCTATTCAGTGGACTTGTGATTTTTCTTATAGAGTAGGCAAGATGAGGTCATTAAAAATAGTCAATCAGATTTTTCTAAGGTTTACCCATAAGTCATTTGGTATGTGAATTAATTCATCTCTGGATTTGCTAGTTGCTTAACATTGACCCTTTTAGTTGATGAAATGTAAACAGGCATCCCATCTAATTAATGAAGCCATTTCCCTTGTGACTACAGGTATTTTCTATATCATTCAGGACATTTAAAGTTTTAGGCAGTGTTTTTTATTCATAGTGTTAGTACATAAAATATTTTAGGCAGTGTACAATTTGCACTGAATGTGTTAGGGTAACAGTCTCCCAACTTTTAAGTTAATTCATAAAAATTTTATCAGTGCAGTTCTGAGTAGCTTGGCAGTGTTGAGACATAACATATTTTATATCCAGTTTGGAATAATTATGGGCTGAAAAATGTAATGTGATTCTGATTTTGTCAATGATATATCACTAGGGTCTCTTAAAAGCAGCAATAATACAGAGCATGTGGAAAGCAAAGGGATATAAGCACCTTAACTTACAACGATAATGAGTACAACAGTTTGCCGAAAGAGCTGTAAATCAAATGTACTGTAGCTATAAAAAAAGGAACAACAAAAAAATAACCATAATGCATGTGAATGGGATCCTTACTGATGCTTCCTTACAGAAGCTGTGCAGCCAATGAGGAGGAAGCATCTGTGTTGTCTTCAGGGAGCCATTTGCCCTTGAGCAAAAAAAAAAAGATAATGATATAGAGTTGTTTTTGGAAAACTGCAAACGTTTAGCTTTGTGTGGTAGGAGCCAAAGCAGGGCAGTTACATCTAGGATGCAATCAAAATCAGTTCAAAGTAATAAGAAACCTGAAAGCACAGAGAACAAATGACATCCCAGGCTATAGAATTGATGAAATATATTTTCCAATTTCATGTTTATTATCATTCACTGACTAAAGATTTTTTTTCTAAAAATAAAAATAAAATATGTAGCTCTAACTTTAGCTTCGAGTCAAATAGTACACCACCCCTTTTTTAGCAGTGGGTTGGGCTGTGGGGTGGGGAGATGGAAGGTGGGGAAGGTATGCCAATATTCCCAGCCCTTTGTTTATATCTTTCACATACACTATGATTCAAAAAGAAACATAGTTTTAGGTCTATTGAGTGACTTTTCCTTAGGGGAGACACGTAATTGACAAAAATCAATCCATCATAAAAGAAAACAAAGTGGTCAAAGTTAGATTTCAGTAAAATTAAATCAGATAGACTTTGTTTTGATATTATGCTGCAGTCGAGTAAAACAAGATACTTTGCAGTTTGTGTAGAAAAGATGTTCATTATAATTGATAAAAATTAAGCTCAACGTGTTGCCATTCACACCATGTTTTGAAAATAATAATCAGTTTGGTTATGGAGCAAAGGTACATACCCAGGAAACAGTTTAATAAGTAAACTGATATTCATTTTCATGCAATTACATTGCTCAAAAATTAATATTAAATTTCTGTCTGTAAGGTCATTAGTGTTCAGGTGAGTCGCATGAAAATAGTTACCTGAGGAAGTCTGAAATAGCTTAGGCAGGATAGAGAGTTGGATTAATATAAGTTAAGAAGTCAATATTGTAGCCAGAAGACAATGACAGTTGTTACACAGAACATTATATGGTAGGATGCAAGTCCCAGTTGATGGCCGAGGTATATTATCCATATTGGTAAGATCCTGGGATAATTTTATGGTGCCCTCAGAAACCATCTATGTATTTTGCTATCTTCTCTTTTTTTTTTTTTTAAGATTTTATTTCATTATTTTTAGAAAGTGGGGAAGGGAAGAGAGGCAGAGAGGGAGAGAGACATCAATGTATGGTTGCGTTTCACCTGCCTCCAGCCACAGACCTGACTGGAGGCCTGGTTTGCAACCTGGTTATGTGCCCTGGCTGGGGAATCGAACCTGTGACCTTTGGGTTCACAGGCCGGCATCTTCTCTTTTTTAATTTATATTTTATTGATTTTTCCCCCTTTGGGTACCTCCATCTGGCACTCCCCACTCCCTCAGATAATCCCCATACTATTGTTAATGTCCATAGGTCATGCTTAAGTTCTTTGGCTACTCCATTTCCTATACTGTACTTTACATCCTCATGGCTAGTCTGTAACTACCTATTTATATTTCTTAATCCCCTCACCTCTTCACCCATTCCCCCTTCCCATCTAGCAACCATCAAAGTGCTCCCATACCCATGATCTGTCTGTCTTTTTGTTTGCTTAGTTTGTTTTTTAGATTGAATTGCTATATTTGTATTTTTTGCCATTTTATTGTTCATAGTTTTGATTTTCTTCTTTTTCTTAAATAAGTTCCTTTAACATTTCATATCATAATGGTTTGGTGATGATGAATTCCTTTAGTTTTTCCTTGTCTGGGAAGCTCTTTATCTGTCCTTTGATTCTAAATGATATCTTTGTTGGGTAGAGAAATCTTAGCTTTTTTTTTCCACCAATGAAAATATTTCATTTCTAATGGCTAAAAATTTCATTGATTATGGTAGAGTAAAAATGATGGGTTAATTTTCAAATCAGTTGTTTTGTATGTTAATGACTAGATGACTATGTGAGGCTTTTTCTGAAGAAAGTGACATAAGATTGTTGACCTGCTACACAAAGAGGAAAAGCACAACATAAAGAAGAAGAACCCCTAATGTGCTGGCTCCAGGCATCTTAGCTTCTTAGTCCCTGCTTTTCATCACTGAATATTTCTTTCTAGACCCTCTAGTCTGCAATGTTTCTTTTTAGAAATCAGCTGTCAGTCTTATAGGAACTCCCCTGTAGATAATTTACTTCTTTTCTCTTGCTGCTTTTCAGATTATCTCTTTATGTTTAACCTTTGGCATTTTAATTATGATGTGTCTTGGAGTTGGCCTCTTTGCATCCATCTTGTTTGGAACTCTCTGTGCTTCCTGGACTTGGATGTCTATTACCTTCACCAAATAAGGGAAGTTTCCTTTCATTGCTTTTTCAAGTAGATTTCCAATTTCTTGCTATCTTTCCTCTTTCTGGCTCTCCTACAGTGCAAATGTTGGACCTCTTAAAGTCATCCCAGAAGCTGCTTATACTGTCCTCATTTGAGGGGGATACTTTTTTCTTCTTGTTGTTATAATTGGTTGTTTTTGTGTGTGTGTGTGTTTTGTTTGTTTGTTTGTTTTGTTTCCTTATATTTCAAATAATTGATTTGATTCTTGGCTTCATGCACTGTGCTATTGTTTCCCTGTAAACTGTTCTTTATTTCATTAGAGCATCTTTCATTTCTGACTGGATCTTTTATATGCTGCTGAGGTCCTCACTAAGTTTCTTGAGCATCTTTATAACCAGTGTTTTGAACTCTGCATCTGATAGATTGCTGATCTCCATTTCATTTACCTCTTTTTCTGGAGTTTTCACCTGTTCTTATATTTAGGCCATGTTTCTTTGATTCCTTGTTTTGGCAGCTTCCCTGTGTTTATTTCTATAAGGTAGAGCTGCTTTGACTTCATATCTTAGTAGTGTGGCCTAATGTATCATCTTCTAAGATGATGATAATAATATAGTAGGGGTCCTGTAGTGTCCAGTGGCACAGCCTCCCTTATAACCCAAGCTGGATACTCAAGGTGTACTATTTTTGTGGGCTGACTATACCCTCCTCTTACAGTTGAGCCTTGATTGAGTTGGCAGCTCAATGGAAAGGATGTACTCACACCAATATGCTTCAAGGGTTGGCTGTGGCCCCTTACCATCCACCTATTTTTTGTTGGATAGGGTTTAGGAAGCTGTGAAGCATGATCCAAAACCAGCCACTCATATGGAAAAACAGCATGGGTGGGCCCATGAGTTAGGTGGGGCAGAGCCTCTGGGATCTCCAAGGCAAATCAAACAGTGTTAGCCAGTTTGATGGAGACTCGGATATGGCACCAGCTTGACAGCTCTATGAGGGAGGGTTTAGAAAGGAGACAATTGACTTGGCTTGCCATGATTCCAGACACTTCAGTTTCTCCCTGTACACTACTGGTGCCTTTTAAGCTGTTACCCTGGTACTGGAGTCCAGAAATGAGTCTGGATGTATGAATCTGTGGGTGGGTTCTTTAAGAGAAACTGCATGGGGCTCCAACAGTTTCTTCCACAGACTCAATTCTCACTGTTTTTTTAATCCAGAAGTTGTGGGAACTTTTCTTCCTGGCACTGGTACCCTGGGATGTGAGGCCTGGCATGGGGCTGGGACTTCTTATTCCTGAGTTATCCCTCCTAAATTTGTATCCACTACACATGGGTGAGGGACAAGCCCATTCCACATCTTTACTTCTCCTACCAGTCTGGATGGTTGTGGTTTCTTTAATTCTGTTGTTGTCAGACTTCCATTTGACTAGATTTCTGATGGTTCTAAGTGATGGTTCTAATTTTGATGTGGTTGTGTAAATAGGCAAACCATGTCTTCCCATGTTGTCATCTTGACTGGAAGTTTTGTTTTGCTGTCTTCTAAGATGATGATAATCATCTAAGTCATTTCAACCAACAATCATTTATTTAATGTCTGCTATATGAGATCTGCTGTCTGAAAAAACAAATGATGATGATGGCTGTTCAGAAAAGGTCCTGCCATTGTTAATATAATGGGAATGGTTTGTGACGTCGATGTCACCTGGAAGCCAAGGAAAGTGGACTGGAATATGCATGCATGAACAATGATGACTTCACTGTGCTAGTCTGAGGGAATGGTATACACCATTGAGTAAGCATGTGTATGTGTGGCCATCGCATTCAAAATGACTGAGTAAAGCAATAAATCTTCATCAACTCTTGCATTAAGCTTGAACATTCCTCCATGAAACTATTCAGATGATTCAGAAGGCCATGGCTACCGGTAAATGGTGATTGGAAGCTTCATCACAACAATGCACCTGCTCATGCATAATACCTCGTACAGAGTCTTTTGGCACAATATTAAATAACCCAGGTGACTCAGGCCCCCTACAGCCCAGATTGGACACCCTGAGTCTTCTGGCTTTTCCCCAAATTAAAATCACCTTTGAAAGGGAAGAGATTTCAGACTGTTGATGAGATTCAGGAACATATAATGAGGCAGCTGATGATGACTGGGGGAACTGTGTGAGGTTCCAAGGTGCCTACTTTGAAGGAGACTGAGGCGTCATTGTCCTATACACAATGTTTTTGTATCTTGTATCTTTTTAAATAAATGTCTCTATTTTTCATATCACATGGTTGGATATCCTTTGGATAGACCTCATATACCAGGCATTGTGAGAAAAACAATGGATTACAACAGGAATCAAGATATAAAACCTGGCTGGTGGCACAGTGGATAAGGTGCCAGCCTGAGAACCCAAAGGTCACTGGTTGGATTCCCAGCAAGGGCACATAACCAAGTTGCAAGCCAGGTCTCCAGCCAGATCCATAGCTGTAGGTAGGTGAAAGGCAACCATACATTGATGTTTCTCTTCCTCTCTGCCTCTCTCCCTTTCCCTCTCTCTAAGAATAATAAATAAAAAATATTCTAAAAAAAGATATAAATGATCTCTTCCCCCTCAGAGTTCATAGCTTATTGGGGGAATACCAACAGGAAATAACATAGTATGATATGTATAATAAGTGTAGAGAAGATGTATGCTTTACCTAGTTTTAGGAATGGAAAGTTCATCAATAATTCTGCTGGTAGTTTGTTAAATTACGTACTTTGCCAGCCTCCAGCTAAAGCTTAATACGGATACTCTCTCTATGATTCTTGTGTTTTCATTAGCTTTTGCTGTGTAACATACCACCTTAAGATTAGGGACTTGAAACAACCACTATTTATTGCTCACAAGTCTAAGGGTCAACTTGGTGGGTCTCCTGGTCTTGGGTATCTTGCCTCAACTCTACTGTCAGCATTCAACTTGTCTGGGATGAGACATTCTAGGGTGAAGTTATTTACTTGGATGGACCTTCGTATAGGAGTGCAGGAGTATCTAGAATGACTAGTTTCTCAACCTCCAATGGGCTAGCTTGGACTTGGTCATATTGTGACTCAAGAATTCAGAATCACAAGAAAGGGCAAGGTTCAAATTTTTAGTCTCTGCATATATCAAATTTGCTAATGTCTTTTTAGACAAAGCAAGCCATCTAACCAAGCCCAGACTCAAAAGGTAGGGAAATAGAATCCTTCAATTGATGGAGGGATCTGAAAATATGCTCTATCATACTTGTTTTAAAAGTGGGGATAAATTTGCTGTCAGGACACTGTTGCTTTGTTAAAATTTTGAAACTCCTCATTAATTTAGGATGAATCTTAAACTACTAACATTGACTTAACATGATCTTCCCTAGTCATTTCTCTACCACTCCCTAGTATTAAAACTTTAGCCAGAAAGTTACATAAACTGTCCTTTAAATGCTTGTTTCTAATGAGATTTGCTCATCCTTCAAGGTTTAGCATAAGATCTACTTTATATTCAGGTTTTTCTAATTATTCTGAATAAGAGTAACTTTGTGGCTATAGTCCAAAGTGTCTATATCCAAATTGTTTTCAAGGGAGTTGTCTGCTACTGATTTTCCTAAACTCAGACATATATTGTTATTCTTAATCTAAAATTCACTAGAATTTTTTAGCCATTTCTTGAATGTTTTTCCTCTGTCAGTAAAAAATAAACCCCTAAGAACCAAAGCTGTTTCTTTAATGCTTTGTCCCTCAGTAGGTTGTCCTCAACTGCATGTCAAATTGAAGTATTGCCTCATTTCAAAAATTATATATTACATGTAATTTTCATAATTTTATTTATAAAAATATAAATACAAGATACTCATTAACTTTTTATTTACTGCAAAATACTTACCCTTTCTGCTAATATTTTAATTTCAGCTAAGGAGTCCAAGGCAATCAGTTTAATACATTAGGTGTCTTAAAAAAAATAAGCAATGAAAAGTAACAAAATGTGAGAATTAGCCAGATGGTGACAGATAAGGAATCAGTAACCACTGAAACATTTTCAATAAACACTCCTCGGGCATGTGCTGTTTTCTTCTTTATAAAACCTTTGCTTCACTCACTCATGACATCCGCTGAGAATCGGGGACAAGCAGATGCCATGTATTCACCAAAGCAGATGCAGAGCCTCTGAACCAAAGCAAAAGGTCAAGCAATAACCCTCTGCAAAGAAGTATAGACTTTCCCCCATGTGGATATCAATTTTTTCCAACTTCTTTATTGCAAACTTGCATAAAAATATTAATAAGATGCCAGGAAGTCTGGTTGAAAGGGATAAATTAGCCAATTAGTTCCATGCTTTTTATACCAAATATCAAGCATAGGGATGCTTGGAAACATTTGATGTCTTGGAAAATTGCTTTGCTTCACATCAGCTTGCTGGGCATCGAGTCGGTATGGCATTTATATCTACTCTACTTCATTTCAATAAAGATATCCTTTTTCTTTCTGTCTGAGTAAAGAATCCTGAACCGGAAAGCTGGTGACCTACAGGCTTAATCCAGACTCTTCAACATAATTAGCTACATGACCTCTCTAAGCTTTTATTGCCTAATCAATAAAATAAAGACATTAATACCCACCTTTGCTATTTTATAGAGTAATGAGGATAAAATCAAATAACATACACGAAACTCTTACAACTGGGAAAATAGTAGGGGAGATTGCATTCTTGTAGTGTTACAGTATAATATCTAAGGGCTCCCTCCATCCCCTCAATTTCTCATTTATTATCTAGACCAGAATTTTCCAATGACTAGCTATGTAACCTTTAGTGAGTCAGTCACTTCTCTGGTTCACACATTTCTATCATTATATTAAATGAGGGAGCTTTACAAGGTGATATTAAGGGCCTTTTTATGCTTTGAACTTGTGAAAAGACACTATATGTTTTCAAAATCTATAATGAAATGTTGTTTGAAAAAATAATTAGGAAATAATGTGAACTCCTTTAAATGATGGCCATATGCAGTATTAAAAAATTAGATTTACTTAGTCATTGATTAATTATTTATATCAAGTGATTAGAGATTATGTTAAAACATAATCCTTTGTATTAAAATGTGAAAATAAAATATAATCCTTTATTTTCTATCTCCGGATATATATGTATATACTATATATTTTTTAATTATTCCAAACTATTTGATAACTTCTCCCATTGAAAGACAGGGTCTACATCCACTCCCCTTGAAAATGGATGACTCCCTAATACAAAATAAAATATAATGTAAACCGTAAATAGAAAATAAAATTTAAAAAGAAAGAAAATGAATGACCTTTTACCCTGTAGAATACAGAAGTAATGCTACACAGCCCCAAAGCTGCATCATCAAAGGCCATGACATAGTTGCTTAGATCTTTTGAAATGCTTACTCTCTGGATATTCTCTTTTAGAACTGTTCCTAGAAATAAGTCTCCATACTGTGAAAAGTGCAGGGAGAGGGCACAATTATATACTTTGTTCAACAGTCCCAATGGGGTCAAACCTTTCCAATACAGGTGTCAGGCATGAGAGGAAAGAAGCCTCCAGGTGATTGAAAAGGTGAAGTCCCAAACATGGTAGAGCATCAAGAAGTCATCTCTGCCATCCCCTGGCCAAAACAGAGTGCCTTGTTAAATAGCCATAAATAACCAGATCTGCCTGCATTTCTGTCTCTCTCCCTTATCTGTCATGCTCTAAATCCCTTGGCTTCCTTTGGTCCCATGTCTATGAAAGGGTTTTCCTCTCAGAGGAGCTTTGCCCTCTGCCCAGCACCTTTTCTATATATCCCTTTATCTACCTCCTATTTCCTTTGATGTTTCAGCTACATGGCCAATCCTAAGAGAGATTTTTCCCTGACCATCTTGCCCAAAGCAACCTCCCTACCCACCATCACCAGTGCTTTCCAGTTCTAAAAATGATCTCATATATCTGTGCATTTATTATTCATCTTACTCTTGTAATACTTACCACGTGAGCATTTTGCCAACTTGTTCACAAGTACATACATAGCACCTAATATGTGATAATGAACAAAATGCTCATATGGAATATCTCTGATAAAGGCTTAATATGTATATTTCTACACCCACCTGAAAACTAATTTCAAAATTCTATAATGGGACTTATAACTTTAAATTTCTACTCTGCAACCCAGGTTATTCCAAAACAAGTGGATTGTGCACATTGATTTAATGCCAATACTTTCCTTATGCATGCTACCATTTCCTTATAAAACAATAGTATGGGTAATATATTGTAATATAGAAAATACTACATGATAAATTTTTATTAAAACTAGTAACAGTTATTATATTTAATTATGATATATTACCATAAAATTTAACTAATAAATTTTCACCATGCCTTGCTCAGTTCACTACTGATTTGTCCATGCTTTTACATTATTTTCTTTCAAAGTTATAATTGATTCATGGTGGTATGAACAATAAACTGAGACTCCTCCATTTATCTCTCTCTACTGAAGCCCCATTTTTCCTTTTAAATACTTCTCAAATAGAGCACAATCTGCCTAGCTTTATTGCTCTTCTCCTATATTTGGTCTCTGTATATATTTTTGTACATAGAATCATCATATAACCCCTCTTCCCACAAGCAGTTTCTCCTATTATTAACATCTTGCATTAACATGGAACATGTGTTATAATTAATTAACATGGATAGATTGTTATTAACAAAAGCCCATGGTTTACATTAAGGTTTTTCTTTGTGTTGTACATTACGTGGGTTTTGAAAAATGCAGGATGTCATAAATCCACCATTAGTATCATAAAGAATAGTTCTACTGCCTTAAAAAATCTTTTATCATAATCTTTGTTGTCTGTGCATTTTCATAACAAAACTAAAAATAGTGTTTTTAAAATCTCTTGTGCTCCACCTACTCATTTCTTCCTTTCCCCTAATAAGTCAGGGAGTGAATTCCCTCAATTTTAAAAAAATTATTTTTAATCTAAAAAAGCAAACAGAATAAAGTATATTTGAATAAGCTGCTATTAATTTGAAAGTCAGGGTGGTAAGACAGCACAGCAGAAGTTGCTAAATGCACTGAACCCCTAAAATGTGATTATTGCTACTTTTTCCTCTGTGAACTTGTTTGCTTTTGTTTTGATAGGCTTTCATTTTGGTTGTTTGGAGGAATGAACATCACTGTTTTGCTCTAGAAGGAATCTCTTCATGATGTTTCTTTTTCTTTTTTCACCTTTCACCTGCCTCTAGCTTGGGAACCTGGCTGGAGATCTGGCTGGAGATCTGGCTGGAGGCCTGGCTTGCAACCTGGGTATATGCCCTGACCAGGAATCGAACCAGAGACCCTTGGGTTCTCAGGCTGATGCTCAATCCACTGAGCCACACCAGCCAGGGCTCATGGTGTTTCTTTACCAAAATAAAATGACTTAGATATTAAAATTTGGTGCTTATAAGAAAGAGAGGATTTTTTGAAAAATATTATTGCTTCAGTTAAAATTACAAAAAAGAAGAAAAAACCTAACCCTTGATAATTACTGATCTTTTTACTGTATTTATAGTTTCATTTTTTCCTAGAATGTCATATATAGTTGGAATTACACAGTAGATAGTGTCTTCATATACATTTAGTATTCCTGCACTTTTTTTTTAAATGTATGTGTGTGTGGCTTAATAGCTCATTTCTTTTTATGTTCTGAATAATGTTTCATTAGATGGATGTACTATAGTTTGTTACCCATTCACCTATTGAGGGACAATTTGGTTGCTTCTACTTTTTAGACTACGACTAACGCTCCTATAAACATTCAAGTGCAGATTTTTGTGTAGCATATTTTCTTGTAATAAGTTATCATGATAGTTTGTTAACTAGCCCCTCTGTGTCCAGTGCCTAAACCAGTATGACTGTTTCACACTTGCTTTGTCCTCTGCCCAGCACCTTTATCCTCTCACTCCATCACTACGTTGATCTTTCCAAAAGTCAACCTGTCCCCATTCTGCTGTAAGCCTTTGGAGTCTACTTAGTGAACTTTAAAGCCGTAGCATGATAGAAATGGATTTTTATCATCAGACCTCTGGACATCTCCCATTTTACACCATACCATTCTGCTACATGTACCCACTGTCCTCCAAGACCTAGTAAAACACTTGCCTTTCCTGCATATACCTCCTATTCCTGCAGTGCCTGCTGATCTCTGGGCCTAACAGACCTTCTATCTTGTCAGTCTCTTCATTTCCTGTTCAAACCTTGTTCTCGCCTGGGTGCCTTTGTCATCCCCTAAACACCCCCCTCTCTCCTCTACATTCCCATAACAGCTGTGGCATGTGCTAGGGACAGTATCCACTCTGGTACATGGCAATGATTTGTCTCTCCCCCACTTGCTAGCTGGTAGAGGAATATTGCAGGTTTTATGGTGGTCTTAGGTTAGAAAGTGAATTGTGAAGTTTTGGGAGGGGAACTGGTGCATCAGCAGGCCAGGTTTGAGTTCCAACTTTGCCACTCGTAAGGTTATGTGAGCTCTAAGAAGTCCACCAAATGCTCCAGAAATAATTTTTCTGTTTGAAACTTTTCTGTATTAGTCTCTGCTTCACAGTGTCTGTAACTATTAAGTAGTCCTTGCAGCTTTTGTCAACTGTAAAGCGTTAAACTTGTAAAATATTCCCAATGGATTTTAAAGTATAAAACTCAGATACTATTATAAGTAATAGTAACAGAGTAAACCACTCAAAAAGAAAAAAGAAAACAAACAATGGATAATTTATAGTCATGAACTCTCTCTAACTAGAACAGATCTTAGAGGTAATTTTATCCAACCTTTTAATTTTCCAGATGAGGAAATTGATCATAACAGGTTTAATGGGCTTGCCAAAAGTCACACAGCAATGACGTAGTTGAATTAGAAGAAAAATTCAACATGGTATAAAGGTTGCAGTTAGGGAAGATGTGTTACATTAAAATGAAATAACTCTTGAAACCAATGAGAGCTTTTAAAAAACTTTAAATTCTCCAGTCTCCTTATGACTTGAAAAGAAATTTACTTTTTAGAGAATACTCAATTTGAAGAAGAAAGTCCAGTTCATGTTTTTCTTAACCTGACTTCAGACAAGCTTGAACTTCCATGGGAGTCCTTCCTGATAAAGTAAATAAGTTACTATGGTTGGGAAGTTGCCATATATTGTAAAAAAAAAAAAAAAAAGACATGCATATTATATACTTACCTATCTACTATGAACTCAGAATCATAGAAGTATCCAAATATTTAAGTTAAAAGGCCCTATCCCCATCCTATCTATCTCTACTCTTCTGGTTGTATCCTTTTAAATTAAAGCTGTGCCCTGGCTGGTGGCTCACTGGAAAGGTACTGGCCTGCAAACCCAAAGGTTGCTGGTTCAGTTCCCAGCCAGGGCACATAACTAGGTTGCAAGCCAGGTCTCCAGCCAGGTCCGTAGCTGGAGGCAGGTGAAAGGCAACCATACATTGATGTCTCTCTCCCTCTCTGCCTCTCTCCCTTCCCCTCTCCCTGAAAAATAATAAATAAAATTATTTTAAAAATTAAAATTGAAAAAGCACTAAATAAATAAATAATAAATTAAGACCATGATCCATATTATGAAATAAATATCCCATGGGAGAAAAGCATTTTCAGGCACAGATGGGTCAAAATAGAAAGTGGGTCAAAAAGTAGACAAAGGGGTCCTGTATGGTGGCACAGTAGATAAGGCACCAGCCTGCAAACCCAAAGGTTGATGGTTCGATTCCCTAGCCAGGGCACATAACCAAGTTGTAAGCCAGGTCTCCAACCAGCTCCATAGCTGGAGGCAGGTGAAAGATAACTGTACACTGATGTCTCTCTCCCTCTCTGCCTCCCTCCCTTTTATTTATTTTATTTATTTTAATAAACAAAATCTTTTTAAAAATGCATGTATTTTTTTTTAAAGTAGACAAAGGAAAAGAAGTCTTAAAGAATGACTATTAATGTTGAGGTGGGAAAACAACTGTTATTTAAAATTGTGGCTAACTTCTGTTAGCTAGAAAAATAATATACATTTTCTGTAGAATGGACAGCACAACATTCAAGGAATGGGATTGATAACTTATGGTAGGTTAAGTTTCACAATGATTTAGGAGGATTGAAAATAGATGCTAAAAAGAGAGAAGAATAAAAGGCGAGAGAAACTCACCAATATGCAGGAGGCATATTTTATAGCTAGAGTGAATTCAGGGTGAGGTTAATGCTGACACCAAGAACAAAAGATCCGTAAGAAGAGAGACTTGAGAGAGAGAACACAACAAACAGAAAAATCAGAATATAAGTTATTGAGACAAGAAGCCCTCCATTTGTCCCTGGTGTTATTTGGAGGAATGTCAAGGTTCTACCTTAGGTGATATTCAGATTGAAACCACTTCTACTTGATCTTAAAAGACAAGGTGACTCTAATACTTGGAAGCTACCAAGACCTCTCGTCTTCCAGTTGTACCTGCTTTACACTACATTTCATAGCCATGGTTCCAATGATTACTCTTCTAGTCAACAATAAGAGACATACTTGAGAATACTAGTGGGTATTCATTTCTCTGTACACCCCCTAAATGTGCATGACTCAAGACTCCTAACCTTCAAAGGTCAGATACTGGGACTGTGGCAAGAATACAACTGGATAGGAAGCTGAAGAGCTCAGGTGAAAATTTACCACTTCACTAAGCAGTATGACCTGGGACAAGTCATGTAGTTTCTCTGGCATCAACTGTCTTCATCTTTCAATAGAGAAAATGGTACCAGATCAATGGTTTTCAAACCTCTCTAAAGTAACATGCGCTGTATTATGTACTGAATAGATATTATCTTTTATAAAAATAATAGGTGAAATGCAGAGGATAAGATTAAGATATTCATATGTTTTTTGACAACAAAAATAGTGATAGTATTTGAGATGGGAGGAAGAAAACTAAAGTGAAATTTAAAATTCTGACAGTTTTCAGAAAAGTGAGAAAGTAATTCTACATTTTCAATATATAAATTCTATTTTTGTTTTAAAATGCAATTTTGTTTCACAACCTACATTTAAGTCTTTTGTCCATTTTTGAATTTATTCAAAATGGTGTAAGTTGATAGTCTAATTTCTTTTTTCTTTTTTTTTGCATGTACCTGTTCAGTTTTTCCCAATACCACTTATTGAATAGATTGTTTTTACTTAATTGTATGCTCTTGTCTCTTTTGTCAAATATTAATTGACCATAAAGGCACAGCTAGATTTCTGGGCTCTCTATTCTGTTCCATTGATCTATGTGCCTGGTCTTGTGCCAGTACCAGGCTGTTTGGATTACAATAGCTTTGTAGTGCAGTTTAATATCCAATATTGTGATCTCACCTGCACAATGACATGTTTCCCTTCTCCTGCCCAAGTTTTATCATCCCACCCACTACATGGACTGTGAACCAATTCCTTGACTTTTCTGTCTATTCAAAGATTCTATTTCTACTGGCTTCTTTCTTTTAGCATATAAATATATTCAACTCTTTCTTCCTATAACTGTCTCTTGACGCCAGATACCCTCCCCCCAACTCTGCACTATCCCCTCTCTCTCATGGAGAGGATCTAAACCCAGGCTCTCTGAGTTCACATCCCAGATCTGCCACTTACTAGTTAACTACAACTAATGGAACCTCCAACAACTCATTTAACCTAATGTGGTTTCTTTCTCTGCAAATACCTACCTCATAGGTTAGCCTACCTACTAATATGTATGAAGTATTGTGAATGCCTGGAAAATAAAATGCTTAATAAATATTGGAAATCACAATATAGATTATTATTAGGTAAATCAAATTTCCTAAGAACAATAGCAAGTTGCATTGGCTTTTTTATCTTTTTCAAACTACTCAGCACTCAGCAGTCTGGCAGCTGTGCCAAATGCCTGGTGAAGTGTTCTTGCTAAGACATTTACTCAGGCCAATAGGCACTTCTGTCTTTACCTCTCCTGACATTAGGTAGTGTTTGACATTGCCAGTCATTTCCTACTACATATTGCATTATATATATTTTTTTCATTTCTGTGAAGTCACACTACCTTTTTGGTATTTCCTTTTACTCTATTCTGCATGTTTCTTTCTTTCTTTCTTTCTTCTGTCATTTTCCATGTTTTTAAATGTCTTAAATGCCAGGTTCTCCAGAATGTTCTTCTAAGTCCTATTTTCACAGCATAGTCTTCCTGATCACATTACCCCTAGACCTTCCATACACTGGCTGATTATTTATGAATCTCTGTCTTCAGTTGAAACCTGTCTCCTGAACACTAGCTTGAGTTAACAATTAAAATCTCCACAGGAATTATAGCTGCAACACATACAAACTGTATCTCATGCCCTCTTGCTTCCCTAAACTGGTCATCCTCGTGAGTCCTTTATCTCTGCACAGCCAATAGGGCCCTGCAATGAAGATAAGCAAGGAGGATAATTGACATAAAATCGAGTTTAAAAAGTGCACCCCTGGGTTTGTATGCCATGGTCACTTACCTCCCTATCTGAGTCAAAAATCCCATGTTATCCTTGATTCGATTGTCTATCACATCCTACCAAACTGTCAACTCCAGTTGCTAGATCTGTCATTAGTCTCTCTTCTTTTCAATCTCCCCTGATTCTTTTCATATGAAGCCAAACTTCTTCATATAATTTAAAAAATTTTTAATATGGCTTTGTTGATTTATTTATTCATTTTAAAGATTTTACTTATTTGTTTTTAGAGAAAGGGGAAGGAAAGGAGAAAGAAAGGGAGAGAAACATCACTATGTTATATGGTTGCCTCTCACACATGCCCAACTGAGGACCTGCCCTGCAATCCAGGCATGTGTGCCGACTGGGAATCCAACCAGAGGCCTCTTGGTTTGCAAGTCAGTGCTCAATCCACAGAGCCACACCAGCCGGGACTAATGTTTTTTTAAATTTTAGATACTGTCCTCACTTGCCAGTCTGGTTTCAACTCTCGCTGCTTTCCCTTAGTACTCTACAGTTCAGTCCAACTGGAAGTTTCTCAGTTATGCTCCACTTCCTCTTGCCTCTAGTCTTCCAGTCATGCCTTTCCCTCTCCTTAAAATAAGCCATTTCATCTCTTTTCCAAGGAGGCTTAGCTTAGGCCTCCTTAAGACATAGATAAGGGTTTGAGTCCAAGTAATTTATTTAAGAGAGGCACTCAGAAGAAATGGTAGGGAAGAGGGTGTGACAAAGGAAAGGAAGGTAACTACAGGGTATATTAGTGGGCACATTACCACTATGACAATGGGCACTCAATTCCACTGAGAAATACTGGTATACAATGTAGAATACATTTCAGAATAGTCTCACATAAAAAACAAGGCATTTTGGCTTTCCATGCTTCATCTCTTACCCCTCTTTGGCTGAGAACATTTTAGGACCTATCCTCTAATCTGGCCCTGGACATGTTGGAGAGGCTTGAGAAATCCCTCACATCTAAATGACAGATGCTGTAAGTAGTAGGCCCTTAGTATGCACTCTAGACATACATGAGAAGCCAATCTAACCACTGATACTCCTTTAATATTCTTTTCCTGTGCCACTTTTTAAATTCTTATCTTCTTTATCTTGTCAGTTATCACATGTTAGTGGGAGAAATTACAATTAAACAATGAGTGACAACAATCCATATGACTAGCTTAACATGGTTTCCCTAAAACCTGGCCCATATTAAATAAGACTTATACCATTTGACTGAACTCCCTTTTGTTGAACAGGGTATTTTACATTTGTTAGCAGTAATGACATCCCTTTAAAGTCTGTTCCAGGTGTTAGAGCCTTTTATTCACTTATTTCTGCCTCATTCAGGTAGAAAGATTGATATTTGGAAATGAATTTTCACTGTTTGAGACATCAAAAGGTAATTGTTAAAACATGGTTTTCTTACATCAAGTAACCTGTGTCTAGTTTGCTCTTTATCATTAACCTTCTATCCTAAAAAGCTGTTTCCTAGACTTCCTTTGAATGCTCCCATTTGAGAAATGCCAGAAGACAAACATTTATGCTATAAAATAAGTGGAAATGTCATTTTTAATATGTTCCAAGTGCTTCGCACTTATACTGATTGGGTCTAATCGTATTGTCTGCTGAGATTTCCTCTCTAGAGGTAACTAAATGGAATGACAAAGTTGTAACAGTGAATTCTGGGTGAAATAATCAGACATTTCCAATCTGAATGAATGGGTTTAGTGTCAAATGTTGCTGAGCTGAAACTTTTATGTGGCATTCCCAGATTTATATATCTCACACAGAATTTAACTCTCTCTTTTTCTTCATAACGCCCAGTTTTTGTGGCAGGACAGTCACCATTCCTTTCCCCTGTTTCAAACATTTCAGGACTCTCACTACCAAAAGGGACATGTCCAGAGTCTCTGGCCTAAAAAACATTAATGACTCCTTATTTGTTTGTTTCTCATTTTGGTAACATTTAAATAATGCTTTTGAGGCTCCAATTATTTTTGAAGGCCAACCACTGTACTTGGTATTTCACACATTAATACATGGTGGGGCAAAAGTCAGTTTACAGTTATTCATATGGAGAATAATGTAATATTTAATAAATAATAATACAAGAGTGAACTCTGTTTCACAAACAACTGTAATCCTACTTTTGCCACATTCTGTATTGTATTAACCCTTAGGACAAATAAGATAATTATCCATGTGGGAACAAATTTAGGTTGAATAAATGTATGGAAAGCCTACAGAGATAAAATTAGGGTGTGACTCCAAGTCTAACATAGATACTATTAACTCACACCATTTTACAGATGAGGCACAGAAATATTGATTAATCTGCTGATGGTCATACAATCAATATTGAAGTAAGGATTTAAACTCAGGAAGTCTGGCTTCAGGGTCTATGTAATAAACTTTACATTACATGTCAATAAAGAGGTTTAAGTGAAGGGACCAAATAACTGTAATCCAAGTCTCAAAAATTTTTGATAAAACAATATGACAAGAATAGTCAAAAAGAATTAACATAAGGAGCAATAGTGAAGAGATCACAATGTATATATCAAATGAGTATACTTAATTTTAGTAGGCAGAAACACTTTGAGAATAAAGGAATCTAGGAAACACAGACATCATAAACAACAACAAAAATAGAGAGAAATTGAAGAAGGTTGAGGAAAAATGAGGGCCCATCTTGATCTATATAAATATTAAGGTAATCATGCAAATGGCAATGAACTTAGGGTCAAAAGATCCAACTCTCGATTCTGTACCTTCTCCACTAGATTACCTTGGTTAAGATCCTTAATTTCTCTAAACCTCAAATAGAAGGAAAAAGTCCACCTAACACTGTTGTTATGAGGATTAAGTGAGTGCAAATGTTCAAATTATTGTTAACTAAAGCCGAATCAAATTGAAAAATAGCTTGTGACCATATAGTGGAAAGATGTGACTATTATACTGCGGGGATCTCACTAAACAATTCTGAGAAGAAGAATGAGAGAATGGTGTGGCCAGTTTAGAAGCAGTTGTAGGATAGGCTGGAGTGGGGGAAATCAGTTTAGAGTTTATTAAAATAGGTTGAGATATCATGAGGACCCAAATTCTAGTTTTGGTAGTTGAACTTCAAAGACATTCACAAACACAGAGTGAAACAAATTGATTTCATACTTGAGTTAGATAGAGAATGGAGAAAAAAATAATAAACCCTCAACCATGATTCTGAAACCTGAAACCTCAGTGACCAGGTGAATAATCATGTTCCCATCAATAAAAGAAAATTTTGATGAAGAATAGTTCTTAGCCCTGGCTGGTGGCACAATGGATAAGGTGCTGGCCAGCAAACCCAAAGGTCGTTGGTTTGATTCCCAGCTAGGGCACATGACCAGGTTTCAAGCCAGGTCTCCAGCCAGGTCCGTAGCTGGAGGCAGGTGAAAGGCAACCATACATTCATGTCTCTCTCCCTCTTTGCCTTTCTCCCTTCCCCTCTCTATGAAAATAATAATAAAAAAATTTTTTTTTAATGCTGAAAAAAATAAAAAAGAATAGTTCTTGACAAAGACCATGAGTTTAGTTCAAGGAATGGGTGAGACATCCTGTTTAAGTCAGCATGTAAACAGTTGAATACGTGTATTTAGAGCATGGGGAACAAGTAGGGATGAGATACAGTATGTGGTAGATAGAATAATGAACTCTAAGTGATGCCACATCTTGATCCCAGGAACCTGTGAAGAAGTTAGGTTACCTACAAAAGAAAATTAAATTTGGAGCTGTATTTAAGATTGATACTCAGCTGACTTTAAAACAAACAGAGGGATTATCCTGGATTATCAAGGTGGGTTGGATATACAAAAGCCTGTCATGAAAAAGAAAGGCAGAAGAGAATGTTGGAATGACACAATGTGAAAAGGCTTAATGGTCCATCGCAGGCTTTGGGAATTGAAGACCATAGGCCAAGGCATGTGGGCTTACTAGACCTGAAAAATGTGGACAGAGACATGTATGTATTCCCTACAGCCTCCAGGAAGGAACACAACTGTCAACAACCTGATTTTAGCTCAAAGAGACCCAGATCAGATATTTCACCTACAGAACTGTATGTTAATACATTTGCGTTTTCTAAACCACTAACTCTGTAGGGAATTATTACAGCAGCAATGGAGAACTAGTACAGAGAGAGTTTGGAAAACTCATGGTAAAGCAAATCATCAGAAAAGGTATGAGTTCTAACACTTCCGGCAAGTGGCCTGTGAAACAAATATGACGGCTCCTTATCAAGAAGCAGGAGAAGCTGTAAACCTGTAGAATAAGTGTTCAGATTTCTTGTTCTTGGACCAGAGTACTGGAACCTGAGAATCATACAAATCACTCCATTCACTATATAGAGTCATATTGTAGGGAAAAAGCCATCACAACTTATCTTAATTAATTTTGAAGATCTTTCTGCTTCCCCATGGCATGCATGGACCCAGCTCTGTGAGATAAAAAATTCCACGTTGTGGAGGGGAAATTGACCAAATTCAGGCATTTTAAATTAAGTTACCCTGGAAAGAGATGACAGAAAGTGTAGACAACTTGAAGCTCCTCCTCTCCAGAAACTGGTGTTTGACTTTCTGGAGACACCCAGCTTTTCTACCATTTCACAGCATTCACCCTGGGCTGCATTTGTGGGGTCCCAGGTAGAAAAAGAAAAGGTGGAACTGTTTGTGCCTTCACTGGCCCAGGAAATATCTCAGCGAATTCTAACTCCCTATTGACTCAGGGCCACTGAAGGTCATTTCTCAAGTTATTGCTGGTCACCGCCTATATCAACTATACAACTGCACCTTCAGCAGGGTCTTGTTAACTCCAGATCAGCATTAGTGAAATAGGAAACATGGTGTACATGCTCGCATTCCTCTTCTTCATAGTCCAGATATCTCACTCCTCACAACACAAAGCTAGGTCAGGGTGTCAGATATCTCTAAGAGGTAGCAATAAAAAACATATTATGTTCTCCACAAGGTCAAAAAGAAAAACACACAAAAATATAGTTTGCACAAGTTCCTTTATTAACTAATCCAGTTCTTGGCCTTAGTTTTCTTTGTATCTCTAACACCCAGCCCCACCTGAAAACATGGATGAGGCCAAATGTAAACAAGCCTTAAGAGCCAATACTCATGCTGAGCATGAGGAGGAGGGGGACCAAGGCCCCAGCAGAACAGCCCAGGGCAGGTATTAGTAAACCAAGCTCCATCTCCTATGAAGAGCAGAATGAGGAATCGTTCTGCTGATCCAATGGGGACATATTTCATTAAACATCAAACACTTCAAATAACTCTACTACAACAACTATTATTCCTTGGTGACCATGTCCTATACATTTAGAAAAATCATAATTGTTGTAAATGCCAAAGGTATACTGAGACCCCGTTCACAAAATGAGTCATAGTTTACATTATTATTTCAGAGAATCCTGAGTTTCTTACTCATATCAGCAAGCACACATCTCCTCTGGATATCATGATTAATATTCTAGTTTGGGGTTGGGCTCTGTGGCCTCTTAGTTTCAGAATGTGTATCCACTGATGTTTATATAAGTATTGCACGAAAGTTTGCAAATTAACATTTCTGTTCTTAGGTTATATGAACTTCTAGTCAACAACTCTATCCTCATCTGACTTTAGGGAAGGGTGTATATGAGAAGTAACATATATATATTCTCTCAAATTCTGTGGGTCAATGTTTTTTCAGATGGGAACAATGTGGACAAATTTTCCTGATGAACAGTTTGCTTATTTTCTAAAATCATGACAATAAGTGACCAGAAAGAAGGGGCTATGTACAGGAAACTCATCAAGAGACTTAAAAGTCTGCTTTCACACTTGCCTCAGTTGGTTGGAGTATAATCCTGTATACCAAAAGGTTGCAGGTTCGATTCCTGGTCAGAGTACATTCCTAGGTTCTCAGCTGGTCAGGGCACAGAGAGTAGTCAATTGGTCAATGCACCTCTTTCTCTCTCTCTCTCTCAAATCAATAAACATATTGTTTTTAAGGCGACTTCCAACTCCTCCACATCCTTACTGGAAATCCTCATGAGCTTCAGTGAAGGATTAACCCATTTATCACTGTCTTTTTCTTCCTCTTTTCTGGGCTATAACTGCAATCAGCTTGGGCATCAAACTTGCAAGTATATGAGGGATCATGTTTGCTAGGTATAAACACAAGATACGCTAAAGCAGACAGCCCGCATGTCATTAGCTCCCTCCCGCAGTTGCCTTGTCAGATTGTGGCCCTGAGTCTGGAACATCTGGAGCGACACTGGAATTAGTGGTTGTCATCGTTACACAGCTGTTTGTGACATTTCTGGCTATGTCCATCATGGAGGCAGTGACACTTATCACAAAGCCACACTAGAGAGGCCAATTCATGAATGTCAATGATAGTTGTTGGCTTAGACAATCATATTGTGTATTTTCTCACTGAGCATTCTAAAAAGAAAAATCAACCACATAAAAGAAGACTGAAGCTAACAAGAATCTTCATTCATCAATCTCTAAGCATGTTTGATGCCAGAAACAATGACCGAACATGTCTTGAAGTGTACAACCAAACCACTCAAAATGAGAGTCTATCACTGCTTCAGGAAATTCCTTCTCTATAGAAAGTGGAGAAAAGGTGCTTTTTACCTTCTTTAAGAAAAATGATATCAATCAGAGCATCTTTGAAGAAATGACACAAAAGAAGTATAAAGTTTCACCCAAAAGACAAGAACTTCCCTCTTCTGAACAAGACAGAGAATATCTGTTTCTTTTTCATGGTTAATGTATTTCCTGGGTTCTAAAAGTTGAAAAAGCTCTGGGCCTCGAGAATTACTTCTTTGCCACTATCAACTTGGAGACCTTGGACAAGTCACTTTGCTTTTCTAAGCCTCAGTTTCCTGATCAGTAAAACGTCCTTTATACAGACCTGATTTCTTAAAAGAGACTGCTCTGGAATTTCCAGTTAAAAAGAAATAAAAACAGAAAAACACAACATTCAAAAAACCAGGAGAATAGTAAAGAAAAATTCTAGAATAACAACTGAAAAACAACTTGTAGAGAAAAATGCTAATTTGGGTTGGAGCAGGTGACAGAAGGTCTCTAAGAAAGAGTGTCTAGACAAACTACCAATTAATGCTCTGAGCCAAAGGAATTTATTGATAAAAATTGGATAAAGCTATTGAAACATGGGGGATGGGGGGACAGTAATAAGTGCCTCCAAAAAAGCAATTGGAAAAAATAGTGCAAGAAACATTAACCAAGAAAGGAAATGTGTTAGCATACTCTGAGTGAACAGAAAAACAACAGCCATAAAATACAGACACTGGTTTTTGATATAAAAGAAAATAAAGCTATAAGGTAACAGCTATATTGCAAAAATCGGAATGGGAATTTAGGATGGAGGTGGGTTAAAGGCACTCAATGCTGAGCCATATTTTCACAAATACACTGTAAGTCCTGGATACCATCTAACTGATATCCGAAACTAATAAATTAAGAAGTTATAGGACAGGCACATTATTTAGAAGAAATCAGGGTAAATAGAAAAAGAAACAGAAAAATTAAACTCACAAGAAAAGAGTGAAAATTAGTTGCTTGAGAGAGTAGGGCTGTGGGGTGGAGAAGGGAAATGGGATTTGTTACAAGCCTTTTAAACTAATTTGTCTTTAAGCCCTGCCTGGTGGTACAGTGGATAAGGCACCTGCCTGTGAACCCAAAGGTCACTGGTTCAATTCCCAGCCAGGGCATAACCAGGTTGCAAGCCAGGTCTCCAGCCAGGTCAGTAGCTGGAGGCAGGTGAAAGGCAACCATACATTGATGTCTCTCTCCCTCTCTGCCTCTCTCCTCTCCCCTCTCTCTAAAATTAAAAAAAAAAAAAAAGTACTGTAATAAATTTAAATAAGCTAATTTGTCTTCTTGACCATGGACATGATTTATTTTAAAAATAAAAGATATAATATGAAAGGATAGAAAAGTTTCCCTCTCAATTTCAGCAATGAACCCAAATCAGAGAGCCATTAACAGACTAAGGATCAATTATAGCACCTGAAGTTTTGGGAACAAATATTTTCAGCTATCTTAGGACTTTCCCCTTTTCCTGAACCAGTCCCATCCTTATCATGCCTGTTCTCCTATTCAAATGCTCAGAATTTACCTTCCTTCCTCTCCTTTTATATCTATTTAGAATCTTTCTACAGTTTACTGAACAGCTAAAACATCTCGTTCATAAAGTGTTTTTGCTTTTACCCCCACCTCCCATTTTATGTACTAGTGCCCTCTTATCCATGGATTCCTTTTCCATAGTTTCAATTGCCAGTGGTCAACTGTGGTCCAAAAATATTATATGGAAAATTTCAGAATGAAAGAATTAATAAGTATTAAATGGTGCACCATTCTGAGGAGTATGATGAAATCATGCCTTCCCATTTCATCCTACCTTAGAAGGGAATCATCTCTTGATCCTAAGTACCCATGCTTAGGTGGGTACTACCTAAGCTACCAAAGGGTGTATGCTACCCACCCTTTGGTCAATTTTGAGTTACCAGATATTTTGAGAGAGAGAAAGGAGAGAAACCACATTCACATAATTCTTATTACAGAATATTGTTTTATTTATTCTATTTTATTACTAGTTACTGCTGTTAGTCTTCTACTGTGCCTAACTTAGAAACTAAACTTTATCATATGTACACTTGCATAGGGAAAAAAATAATAATATGAAGTGTAGCATTATCCACAGTTTCCAACATCCACTGGGGGTTTTAGAATGTACTACTGAACTTTTTTTTAATCATGTTGGTGTGGCACAATGAAATCCTGGAGGTAGTTTTCATAGTATTACTTCATGTATTCTTCATTATGACCAGTCCTTTATTTGTTAATGTAACCAGTTTATCAAGTTACCTTGATAAGAACTACAGTTGAAAATGTCAACAAGGTAGGTTGACTAGCCTCACAGAATTTCATGTTTTCTTGGGAACGGAACAAACCTAGAAGGTATGTGTTAAGGATGCCTCCTCTGTTTATGGTTATTCAACTTTGTAAACAAGATAGAAAAAAGAAAATAAAGCCTGGTTTCAAGAGTAGAGGTTGAAATTTTTCCTGCAAATATCACTGTTTCTGTAATGAATTTGTTTCAGATCAAAATACATAATGAATCAAAAACTCAGCCCTAACAGCATGATTTATTCATCTCATTTTCTTATGTAAAATAAAGTAGCTGACTGAAATCCTCCTTGCTCTCCTTCCATCCTGCCACCTACCCTCCAACAACACAATCACCAACAGCACGAAGCTGCTTCACAATCTCTGTGCTGGCCTACAGAATGGGTTAGATGGGGTACATATACTACACATGTCCAAGGCTTATTCACAGGGTGGGCTTCTGTGACCAATGTTATTTCCATGCCCCTGTGCTAGTTCCCTGTTGGTGTTTCAGTTGCCTTTCACTGGAAAGGAAAGATGGCATCCTCACCACAGTTCGGTAGGGACTCCCAGTATCATTTTCCCTGTAATGCACATCAATCCTAAAAATATACATACGTGTTTGTGTGTTTGAATCCTTGAGCTGGGACTCTAACCCAGGTCTCGTCGCTCCAAAAACCTGGACTGATTCCCTTCTGTCATGCCACCTAGTTTTTTCACTCATCAAACCCCAATGGACTGTTAGTTTTTAAGGACAGTGCAAAGATCTTCATTTCTTTTTCTACCTTCCTGGGAAACAACAGTTTCCTCCACATACAGTTGCCCAATAAATGTTTATTGGAATGAAATATCCACTGCCACCTTTTTGTGAGAGTACTAGCTCTGGCATTGAAACTACAACTATTTCTTGCTATTCCACTGTTACTTAAATACATTCTTCTCAATCTTACCATTTCTAGAAAGACTGACATGTGTATAAGGCATGCTCCCTATGCCAGAGCCACAAGAGAAATAAGTCTGAAAGAAAAAAAAAATAGTTTTAAAAACTCATTTGGTTCTTTCAAGTTTATGCAAGAATAAGACATATTTATCACAAGAAACCCAAAGGGGCATTTGCTATTCTATTGTGGATGAGATACAAGCCTACACAAGATTGCCCAGTCACTGAAACCAATAAAACAGAACATTCCATGCTAATTGTAAGTAAGCCATGGAGATATGCCCAAATATGACAAATAAGAAAATACTTTACAAGTAAAAATCTAAAATTCTAGTGAAATAATACTGGAGGGGGAAAAAAAGTAATTTTAAGAAATAAAAATTTACAATGAATACTTTTGTCTCTGGTTTAAAATGCATTCTGGCCCTGGCTGGTAGCACAGTGGGTAAGGCGCTGGCCTGCAAACCCAAAGGTCACAGGTTTGATTCCCCAGCCATGGCACATAACCAGGTTGCAAACCAGGTCTCCAGTCAGGTCTGTGGCTGGAGGCAGGTGAAAAGCAACCACACTTTGATGTCTCTCTCCCTCTCTGCCTCTCTCCCTTCCCCTCTTTCTGAAAATAATGAAATAAAATATTTTTTAAAATAAATAAATAAAAGTAAAATGCATTCTGGTTTATGTATTTAAAATTCAAATATGCCTTAAGTACCTATTACAGAAAATATAATAGTGTTGATGTTTTTGATATATTGCTAAATGTAAGAGTGCATATAACCTAGGGAAAAGCCCTCCTGGGAAACCTACAAAGGAAAGGACATTCAATTAAGTCAACATAGTTACCTACCTAAGCTTGAGTATAATACTTGATTTTCTGTTTTTAGTAATGGATGATTATTTTTCACAGCTTTGTTGAAGTACTCATATAACCACCACACAGAAACTGCACAAATTTAATGTGTGCAATACGAGAAGTTTCAGTTTATATCTGCTTCCCTAAACCCAACACTACAATCAGGAATTCACTAATGATGTCTCTGGGTCTGGAGTTTTCATGCTGTGAAGGGTTTTAAGTTCAAATTCAACTATATATATATTCATGGATTTATTTTTTGCCAGCTTTATTTGGATATAAGTGACCAAATTTTAATACATTTTAACTGTTTAATGTAATGATTTGCTATACATATACACTGTGAAATAATTTCCACAATCAAGTTAATTAATATATTCAATATATCCAATACCTTACAGTTACTTTTTTTTAATCAGAATGCTTAAGATCAATTCTCAGAAAATGTCAGTTACAGAACGGAGCAGCATTAATTGTAGTCACCATGCTGCATACTAGATCTTCAGAACTTACTCATCTTATAACTGAAAGTTTGTACTCTCTGACCATCTTCTCCTTATTTCCACTCTTCTGCCCCAGCAACCACCATTCTACTCTGCATTTCTTGTAGTTATTTGTTTTTTCTTTCTTCTTTTATTTAGGCTCTATGTATAACAAATACCACCCAATATTTGTTTCTATCTGGCTTATTTCACTTAGTGGAACATTCCCCAAGTTTTGTGTGTGTGTGTGTGTTTTAATCAATTTTTTTCATTCCTCTAAGCCATCAAATGCATTGACAATGTTGTTAATCATATTTCTTAGTACCCTAATATGTATTGAATCTGAAATAATAGACCCTTCTCATTTCAAATATTTGGTAACTTGTGTTTTCTACCAGCCCCCCAAACTGTCTAATATAGGGTGTTTGTAAATATTATTTGTCTTCTCAAAGAAACTCTTTTAACATCACTCCTTTTTTTCTCAATGTCTTATTTTGAGCTGCATTGATTTCTATTCAAGTTTCCTTTCCATTTCTTACTTTGAGTTGAATTTTCCCTACATTTCTAGTTTCTTAAGATGTAACCTCAGGTCATTTAAACCCTTCCTTTTTTTTCCCTAATAGAGGCATTTAGAACTATAAAAATTTCCTCTGAAATTACTTTATTTGCATCTCACAAATTCTGATGTCTTCATTTTTATTTATTTCAAAACCCTGTAATTTCCCTTTGATTTTTTCTTTGACCCATGAGTTATATAGAAATGTACAATTTAGTTTCCAAATATTTGGGTATTTCCCAATATATTTTGTTTAATGATTTTCTGGTCATTGAACATGTTTTACATGACTTGAATTCTTTTAAATGGTTGTGATACATATTTGTGGCTCAGAATATGGAATATGTTCCATGTACACTTTGAAAATAATGTATATTATGTTTTTATTGTGTGAAGGGTTCACATTTATTTTTCATACTTTATGTTTCTTTTGATATAGTTTCTATTGATTTTTCTTTATTAATCTTTTATTTACGTTTCATATACTAATAATACCTCCCAATGCATTTTTCACTTCAATCATTTAATTTTAATTTCTATTAGTTTTATTAGGGCATTTTTATATCTTCCACATCCCTATTTAATGAGCTTGATCTTTGTTTAACCTTTTTGATCATATAGAATAAAATTACAATAACTATTTTGTCTTTGTCTACTATTTATATCTGTGTCATTTCTGTATATGTTTTCATGGATTAATTTTTTTATTATGTGCTTTATCTTTTTCTTTGTATGCCTGAATACTTGTGACTGGATGACAAACATTGTAACTTTCATCTTTTTGTGTGCTGGATAAGTTGTACTCCTATAAATACATTTGGCTTTGTTCTGAGATATGGTTAAGTTACATGGAATCAATTTGTTCCAAAGCTTGCTTTTAAGCTTTAGGTGTAGGGCTAATTTTGCTTTACAGTAGAAATCCCCTCCCAACACCCAGTAATAGGAAATATTTAATATGGGATAGAGGAAATCCAGGAGGACATGAAAGCTTGCACCCAGTGTTACAGTAGTTCCCAGGTTGTTCTAGTTAGGCCTTTCTGATTAAAAAGAACAAAGCCCTTTTTTATTTTTTTCAAATTAACTTTAGTAAAATAGAGATGGTGGTTGTCATAATAATCAATATGGTTGAGAGGAATCATATGGAGATCATCCAAGAGATATTAATACAGCATTGGGTTCGACTGAATCTCAAACTAAATAAGAAACTGGAACATGGTTCCATTGCCTTTCAATCTACATTTTACTACAATTGTTTTCATTATTTTCTACATCTTTTTTCTTTGGTTGTTTCAGTTAACTGTCTTCTTACTTCTTATTTTGCCATCACCTTTGTTGTCTTCTTATGCTCATGAGTTTCTCTATCCTCATGTTTGCTTACGCAAAGTATCTTCCTTTCCCTTATTTAGACTTCTTATAACACCCACCCTGTTCACCCTTGCTCTGTAGATACCTTCACTGTTAGTCCCACTACTAACTACATCATCTATTTTAGAGTTCACAAATGAAGTACACAGGAGTGAGAAGTCCATTGACCTAACTCATCTCTTGACCACACCAAAGTTGACATTGTAGCCTATGAACTGGTTGCCCAGTGATCAAGTATGCAAACATTTAAAGCTGAGAAGCTCTGGTTGGTGGCTCAGTGGAAAGGAACCAGCCTGCAAACCCAAAGGTCATTGATTTGATTCCCTAGTCAGGGCACATAACCAGGTTGCAAGCCAGGTCTCCAGTCAGGTCTGTAGCTGGAGGCAGGTGAAAGGTAATTGTACATTGATGTTTCTCTCCTTCTCTGCCTCCCTCCCTTCCCCTCTCTCTAAAAAATAATTTAAAAAAAAAAGCTGAGGGATATATATGGTCATCTAGATAACCTCCTTACTAAATACATAAGTGCTGTAATTTTCTTTAAAGGTTCTATGAACTTAGCAAGCACTGTGATTCACACATTTGATGAAGATCCAAAAAAGCAAATAGAGGGCTGAATCAGAAGCAATGCATAGAATTGACAAGAAAATAGATTTTGATTCACAATAATGGCTATCTGAAAAAAGTATTATTTGAGTTGTTTTACTAGAGATCCAAGCATGGCATAGGCTTAACAGTGACATCTTGATTTTTAAATATTTCAAATTATGTTAGAATCATCCTAAGCCATTAGACTATTACTCAGCTTTCATAGAAGAAACTTAAATGCCAGCATTTCTTCAAAGAGTATCACTTGGCATGTGAGCACAAACAAATAAAAAAATGTTTTAAAGGACAAGAGATTCCAGTCACTTTTCATTTCTTTTTTCTTTATGAAGGTTAATTATTCAATGTGACCAGTGGACAGGACAAATCAATTCCAAAAGTTTTTCAAATAGCAAAGCTTGTCTTAAAATTGTTCTTCTGAAATTTAAATGTGAAGAAGTCACTTTTTTTTTTACCAACAGCCTTTCTTGTCACTAGAAAAATTTACAGAAATACATCTGATAATAATTGCCATGTAGACAATTGTTATTCACCCTCTGTCCCCTAAAAGGCATACTGCTTTTATCAGTGACATTTTTCTTTTCATTTTTCTAATTGTCAGTCAGTCAACATCTACCTTCACCAAATGTCTAAAATAGTACATAAGGGGAAAAAGTCTCATAAAATAGGGCAGTATCCTCTCAAAGGTGTAATATTAAACCTGTGAGATTAGTCATGAAATCAAGACTTTAGGCTATGAAGTTTAAATAAGACACACATACAGAAGAAAATTATTGAGTATCTATATAAACATATTCCAGTTGATCCTATAATATTTGGGACCTTTTAAATGTGAAAATATATAAGAGTTATCTAGTAGGAAGAGATAATAACAAAATTGGGGGGAGGGGGACCTTTACAGAATAAGAATTTTAAAACCATCTAATAGAACACATCTTTAGGTAAATGTTTGTAGAAGTTCTCTTATGCTAAAAAAATTATTAAAATAAAAAAAAAATGAATCTACATAGATGTCCCCTCCTCCTCTAGAAGAACAAATTTAATATCCAAGCATTGACAGATCATTAAATTAAAAATAATTTTAATAGTTAACCATCCAGAAACAGAAATTTAAATTAGAAACACAGCTGTAATCACTCTGTGGAAAAATCTCTAGTATCACACACTGACAATGTAGTAAAAGAGGCTCTGCATTAAATTCAGTCTGTTACCCCTGATGGGGATTTAGGCATCATTGAACTTCAGTGCATTCAATTGAGAATTATGCATTTATTTCACAGAATTGATTTCAATGGATGCAATTTTAATTCTGGTTGTTGCTTTTCAAATTATCTAGTAATTTAATAACTTCCCATTGAGAAATTTAATTGTAAAAACTCTCGTTGGCAGCATGAATCGTTTTGACTTAAAGAGTCTTGTTTACCCCTATACATGATAATTCCTGGGTGTGGGTGGGAGAAATACCTTGTATCATTGCACAAATTTGCTCATCTGTAGGCAGCCACACTCTTCCTTCATCTCTTAAAAGATTTTGAGGGTAGCAGAAACTTGAAAATTTGTCAGAACAAACAGAAAATAGGCTTTGCGAAAGTTCAATAACTATGGTAAACTGTCATATGAACACTATAAATATCAGTCCATGAAAAAATTTTAAAGATTTCATTTATTATTTTTTTGAGAGAGGAGAAGGCAGAGAGGCGGAGAGAAAGAGAAACATCAGTGTATGGTTGCCTTTCACCTGCCTCCAGCTACAGACCTGGCTGGAGACCTGACTTACAACCTGGTCATGTGCCCTGGCTGGAAATTGAACCAGCGACCTTTGAGTTTGCAGGCCAGTGTCTATCCACTGAGCCACCAGCCAGGGTTCCCTTAAGATTTTTAATGAGAGACATTCACTACTTTTTCCAACATTTAATGTTTCGTTTAAATCTACATCGATCATCATTTTAGTTTCTCTCTTGCTTCCTCTTGTATGCAAACACCAGTACTACTACCAGCATCTTCAACATAGTAAGTTGTTCTCCATCATCACTCATAACTTCTAACTTGTCCTCAATTTTAATACAAAAACAGAGTCATAGCACCTAGGATAGTGCTGCTAGCATGCAAGGGGGACCCTCCACAATGGAAATTATTTAAAAATGGTGTATTTATTCTTCCATACATGTTTAAACTTTAGTACTTTCAAAATAGTCTCCATTTGATGCAATACACCTATTGAGATATTTTTTCCACTGCTCAGAATAGTTTTTCAACTTGTCTATCTTGATGCCTTCTAGTGCTCCTACCATGTTTTTTTTTTTTTTTGGTTTGTTTGTTTGTTTCATCTCTTCCACTTCAGCAAAATGTTTCCCTTTGAAGACTTTTTTCATCTGGGGAAACAAAAGTCACTCAGGGTGAGATCAGGTGAATAAGGAGGGTGGGGAATGGGGGTCATGCTGTTTTAGGTCAAAAACTGATGAATGCCTAGTACAGTGTGGGCAGGTGCAGTTGTAAATCACCCATCATGAAATGGGCAAATGCATTTAAAGAGTGTTCAGAAAAATTCACTGAAGCCAAACACAGCCTCTCACAACAATGCCAGCTGGTCGTTTCATACAGGTGGGTTCCTAGAACACTCACCTAGCTGGAGGAAATCTATACTACAAGAGGCCTGCCCTCCAGAAGATAATTCTGTTTTCCTGGGACCCCCTTATATACCTTTAATACGCATCTCATAAAAATGTAAAATGAGCATATGTCAAAGATTTATTTAACTCATTGGTTAATGAAGCATTGTTAAAGCTAGTTCAGCTGAGACTTTAAGGAGCTAATTTATAGAAAAATTAATAGAAGAATGTTAGGATAAAATTGCTGGAGGAAATATAAAACTGGTTAATGTGTAATAGGTTAATAAACCATAATCTTTGTGGTTATGTACTCTACTGGAAAAAAATTGTTAGCCTCTCTACCCAACATTAATCAACAAGTTTATCTCTGCCCCTTCAGAGTTGTAAAACAGCCTGTCAGTAGTGAATCAATCAAAGGGACAAGCTTAGCGCCACACTGAAAGAACCCCTAATAATCCCTTTTGTCATTTTCCAATTTTCACACCCTTCATCCGCTCTATCAGGAACACATGCATAATCTCATTTGAAAAAAATGTATTTCTAAGACAAGGTCAACAACTATAGGTACTGTGGGCAACCCACTTATGATTGCAGCAAAAATATAAATAAAGAAGTAAAGTACTTAGGAATAACAGTAACCAAGAAGGTGAAAGGTCTGTACACTGATAAAAATAAAACACTGATGAACGAAATTGAAGAAAGCACAAATAAATGGAAAAATATCTCATGTTCTTAGATTGGAAGAATCGATAGTGTTTAAAAATCTACTCTACCTGAAGATTCAACACAATTTCTCCCCAAATCCCAGGGGCATTTTTCACAGACATAGAAAAAATATTCTAAACTGTGTATGGCAGCAAATACAAGGAAGTAAATACCTTCCAGAAGCACAGGCTCTACAGTATAAATCACCACTGCAACCAGTGCCTGGGTAGCAAAACCTGAACTGCAATCGAAGATTTGCTGGAGACTCAGTGTGGACCAGTTTGAGTGTTAAAAACACCAAAGGGGCATTTTCCTTTAGGAGTTTGACCAGTTACCATAGTAAATATCACAGAAAAATACCCTTATGCTTCCAGCCAGTAGAGTAAAATCGTGGCCATTTTAAAATACACCAAAGTGCTCTGTTCTTACCAGGGTCTGACCTCAAAGGAAGTTAGTTATATTATCATTTTAACTAAACCTGTGGGGGTATAAATTGAAATGGGGAGAGGGAAAGACTTAACTTCCACCAACTCTACCCTTTCACAGGGGAGAAGGGAAAATGCCCAACTCCAGCCCACAGGCATCCTATGTCACCACAGGGGGAGGTAGAACTGAGACACAATGGTGAAGATCAAGTCCAGAGACACAAGCTCACTGAAGACACATTCAGTCATAGGACTACAAAACACTTCTCCTCACCTGCTTCTCACCACAGCATTACTAAGTGGTTCCATTAAGCCAGTGCCTCACATCTAACTATCAATAAAAAATTACAAGGCTTACCAGCAGGGAAAAACATGCAATTTGAAAAGACAGAACAAGCCTCAGAACCAGGCATGGCAGGGTGGTTGGAATTACCAGACTGGAAATTTATGATGACTACACATTATTGGATAAAGTAGACAGCATGCAACAGGTGGGAAATGGCAGCAGAGATACGGAAATTTTATGAAGAACCAAAAGGAAATGTTAGAGATAAAAGGAGGGAAAAACCCACCATAACAGAAGAGAAGACTGCTTTGGAAGGGCTCATTAGTAAACTGGACATGGCTAAGGAAAGACTCTGAGCTCAAGAACGTATCAATAGAATCCTCAAAAACCAAAAAGTGAAGAGTGCAAGGACTAAAATAAAACATAGAATGGAATAGCCAAAAAGTAGTTTTCTACTCAAAGTCTTCCGACAGGACACCATTTCATTTAGAATACAAGCTATGGCTAGGAAGCCCTATTTAATCTGGCCCCTTTATTACTCACTCCCTTCACTTGGGACTCACCCGGTATTCCTGGAGCACTTCCTGAGAAACCACTTCCTTTCCTCTGTGCCTGAAATGGTCTCCCTGCAACAATGACTGTGGCTCACTCCCAGCGCTCCTCTTTCAATCTTTGCTGAAGCATCACCTTCTTTGAGATGCCTCATCTGATGACTAAAGCCCACCCCCCTCCCTTTCCCATCTCTAATTATCCATATTGCTTTATTTGTGTCCATGACAGCATAACCTAGAAAGACAGCACTGAATGAGATTGTGAGACTCTCCTGTAAGATGGTAACGGAAATATTGGGGTTGAGACAGCAGTGAGGGAACAGAGCAGAGAAGGTGGAAGAGGTGGTGAAGATGGGAGGAAATAAGGAAGACACATAGCTGGAGCTTATGGAGAAGTATAGCTAAGTAAAATATTTTATGCTAGGTCATGCTGTCTGTTTTCTTGCATCCATAGTTACAAAGAGTGGCCAAGGTATGTCTATATTCAAAGATGGTTCTCTGCCTAAGAAGAATTCAGGGGCAAGCTGTTTAAAAGAAAAGGACCTGCTCCGCTACACACATTAAAACTAATAGTACATGGAATTCGGGGGCACTTTTGATACCAGATTTCCCTGAAGCAGTAAAGTGTGGATATGGGTACAATAGTTTCATAGTCTCGGCAAGGTAAATGGTCAGAATTGCTACAGAAAAATCTCTATAGAACATGGCATTCCTCAAATGCAGCCACTTGAAAAGTGATTATGGTATGAGACTAGAACAGATCAGCTTTGTGGAATAACGTACATACTTTCAAAGAATATAATTTATCTAGATAATCACATGTTTTCATGGAAGTCAAACAAGCCCATAGTATTAAGTAATTGATCCTTTTAAATTAATCATTGCAATTAAATGTAATTACATTAAAGTTAAGTAACTTTTGGGACTGGCTTATTTTTCTCCAGTTTTTAAATGTTGTCGTCTTTGGCAACTTGGCATGGCATTTTCACAGCTTAATCCGTAGATTGAGAGATAGAAACTTTTCTAAAGATCTGAAAGACACTTGATATTACAAATCATTCATTATGAAACTTGTCATAGGACGCATTATCTTATTTGAACCATGATGTGGGATTGCTCTATTCAGGAAGGTCAAATCTTTGGATGTATACCAAAAGAATAAGGCTTAAGAAAAAGACAAAAAGAACATAGCTTTTAAAGTTGTATCCAGAAATGATAACAATAATACATAACCCCAGAGACCTCAGATTTAAATTAAGAATATTGCTTTTATTGCGCTATGAGCTATACTTTTTGCTCAAGCTGAGGCATTCAACAGCTAACAGTGTAACTGTTAAGCACATATTAAAAGGAAACTAGGCTATTTCTTTGTATAGAAACACCAAAATTGGGAACATACTGTAATCATACAGCATTTCCTAATGGTTCCATAGAGAAATGGACAAAGAACAAATAAAAGTGTAGCTAAAACCTTTAGATTAGAGCAACCTCATATAAAAGGAATTTAATATAGACACATCTTGGTAACAATCAACATTGCCTCAGGAAGTTAACACCTCAAGCATTTTTATGGGCCATAGAGAGAGTACTGCAGAATTTAATAAATACATTCCAAAATTCTTTGCAAGCAAGGCAACATAAACATTAGTTAAATTATTAAATGGAGCCCTGGCTGGTAGCTCAGTGGATAGGGGGCCTGAAAATCTAAGGTTGCTGGTTCAATTCCCAGTCAGGGCACATAACCAGGTTGTGAGCCAGATCTCCAGCCTGGTCTGTAGCTGGAGGCAGGTGAAAGGCAATCACACATTGATGTTTCCCCCCTCTCTGCCTCCCTCCCTCCTTTCCCTGCTCTCTAAAAACAATAAGTAAAATCTTTTTAAAAATTATTAAATGGTGAGGTAGTTAGCTAGAGAATTGTGTTCAAATGATAACATTGACTATGTTGCATAAGTCAAACACTTGTTAGAAACATAACTTTGAATATATAGGTCTCTATAAGATCATATTTTCAACTCACTCACAATATAGTTAACGTTAAGAGATCAGTGTGTCCACCTGCTTATATTTATTCATAAAGGGCCTTATGTACATTTTCCTAACCTTCTTTTTATAAAAGAAGATTTTATAAATCTCCTTTTTTGCATTTATGATTTTTAAAGAATACTTAAAAAAATGATGTTATGGTCCACTCTATCAATAAATTACAGTGAATGTAATTTACTTCAACTTCTTTACCTTCAACTTCTCTTTGGATAGGTTTCATTTAGAGAATAGTATACATCTTCCTGGGTTCCATGTCATTACCAACATGAAGATTGTTCACAGGTTCTGTGCCTTGCCACAATAAGATAGTCATCCATCTCCCTATCCCAAGAGATGTCATTTACTATAATTGAAAGGAGCATACATATATGGGTATGCACTATAATCAGACAAATCAGCACGTATCCTACTCCATTACTTTTAAGATAAGTTTAATATCTATTAACCTCGCTAAAACCTCCTCTCCACCCCATCACTTCCTCCACTGTAAAATGGATAAAATGCCATCTGCCTCTCCTGGAATTCTGAAAGTTAAATAACACACAAAGGACCTGGCCTAGAGAAAGCATGCAATGAATATTCTTTCCTTTTCCTTGTTTTGCCATGAAAAATACACAACCTGAAATTACGTATAATCCAACTACAGAATTATAATAAATGTAGTAAACCTTATATGCTTCAATTTATTTTTTACCTGAGAACTCCCCAAATTAAAACAAAACAACAACAACAGCAACAACAAAAGGACTGACTTTTGAAAGAGATCCCAACCAATTGTCTTTATTTGTGCCATCTAGAATGAAAAATGTCACAATTTATTTCTCAAACATCTAACAAATGAGGGTGTTTTTACTTCTGTGCTGTTCAAACCCTATAGTCAGCTCAAGTAATGTAGAAATTACTCAGAGAATCTTAGTGAAGGCAATCATTTTAAATATCTTCTTTTCTCAATGTTTTCCCAAATCAGAAAGAAACATTTAGAGGAAAATGAATATATTGTTTCTTTATTACTTTAGTCACATATCTGATCAAGCTATGCTCAATTCAGCCTAAATAAAGCAATTGGTCTCTGTGGATAAATGACTAGTGAGTTTGAGTTTGCTGTGTTGTGATTATTGTAAAGAGAAGGTATTTCAGGGAATCCTATTTATAGAAGGAGTAGTTAGAGTGAAATGGATTATGATCCTCAACACTTTTATAGACCCTCCTGTCCTGTGACAATATGAATGAGAGAGATTAGAGTGTGTTTCATTCACTTTATCCATAAATGCATTCATATGTATTTCAAAGAGTCATTATTCTTTTTTTTCATTTAAAAAAAAACCCTCAATACCATACATACAAAAATATGGGTACATCTCTTAATATTGCCCAATGACTTACTCAGTGTTCAAATTGTCAACTGTTCTGTGTCACTTGTTTTTTTAGTTTTTGTTTTTACAATTTGTTTAAAGTCAAAATCCAAGAAAAGTTTGCCCATTTTGATTGGTTGATATAACTATTAAGTCTTGTTTTTCAGTCTACAGATGTCCTCTCTCTCCCCCAGCCTCTCTCATTTTGTCATTTATTTGTAAAGGTACCAGGTTATTTGCGTTTTAGTTTCCCAGAGTTTGTGTCTTGCTTAATATACTACTATATTCCTGTGGTGTTTAACAGGAGTCTAAATATTTTCTGTCAATTGGATCTAGAGCTTGATCAGGTTCAAGTTTCATTTGCTCATTCGATTTATTTATTTATTTATTTAGCAGGGCTGCTTCACATAGTGCTGTGTTCATTCATCAGAAGGTGTACATGCCTGGTCATTTCTCTTTTTGTGGTATCAGCAGCCATTGCTATTGCATGCCTAGATCCACTCATTCATTCATTTGAGCTGGGGAATGGTGATATTCTAATTCAATCATTCCTTCTTCCTTTATTAACCAGAATACTTCCATAAAGAAAGCAATCCAAAAGAAAGAGAGAAATCTCATTTACTACTTAGCTTCTCCCAGTGGAAGAGTACATAAAAAAAAGTAGGGGAAAGTACTTGAGACTTTCACTTTATTTTGCAATTTTAAAATAAGTAAAATCACGATTAACCAATTTCACGTCCCTTTTAATGTCATTATGATCTCATGGGTTTTCATCCATTCATTATGGTTCAGCCTTTAGTTTTCCTTATTGGTGTTCAGTTTGTCCCATTGTTGGTCAGTGAAAGCTTCCCTAACACTCTTTAGGCCTTTTACCACATCAGCCTATAACAGTCTCTTTGCGCTCTGGTCACTGTAATAATCCAGGCTTGTCTAGTTCATTATGTTTGCCAGACTTCCAAGGGACCATGGGAAACAGTGTTTTCAGGCTGCAGTCTGTTGCACTAAGGTTGCTCATTTTCACTGAGTTGGTTATTGGTTTTAAACCTGTTTAGTATACAGAGTTGAAAGGCATGTTTCAACTGACCAGTATAGCTCAGTTGGTTGGATGTCCTGCTAAGAGAAAGATTCCCTGGCTCGATTCCCAGTTAGAGCACATGCCTAGGTTGTGAGCCAGGTCTCCCAATCAGGGAGTATGCAAGAGGCAACTGATTAATGTGTCTCTCACGTATGGATGTTTCTCTCTCTCTTTCTCCTTCCTCCTCCCACTCTAAGAATGAATAAATAAAATCCTTAGCCCCGAGTAGCATTAAATATATTAGGAATACATATTTATATTGATGCTACTTCTAAATCAGATTCAGAGCTTAATGTCTTTCATCCAATATACTTTTTCTTCTGCTAAGAAATACAAATTTTCAGTATTTCTGGGAGTCAGGAAATCCAGACCCATTTTATTTTGTAAATAGCACTGTAAAATATTTTAGTTTCTTAACGAAATTTTAGTGGAACAGAATTTTCATGGCTCCAAATTCTACTATAACAAGAATAATAATGAATGTTTATCGAGCATTTATTGTGTAATATTATTTAAACTTTACAACAACCCCATACAAAGGTATTATTACTCTGAATTTATAGGCAAAATAATTGAAAGCTCAGAAGGTTCAGGAATTTACAGAAGGTGATAATTGTTAATGGGGCCCCCAATCAGCGATTTGTCTGACACTAAAACCCACAGAGTTAACCAATTACTAATGATCATGTTATGGTGCCTATTTAATTAATAATAATTTTTCATCAGTTATCATTTTCAACTAAGCCAAGCCTATTAGCCAGAACCCTGGTGGCAGTTAGAGAGAATAAGTGGCACATAAATAATTAAATCTTTACGGTCTATTATTCCACACACTCTATTTAATTATATATGCATGTCTGCATAAGAGGCAGCACATACCTGGTGAAAGTAAGATTTAGCTTGTGGGATCACATGAGGTTTTGACTATAGATTCTTGGGACAATACCAGAAAGTTCCCTGGTGATCAGATATGCCCTTGAGAGGGAATTCACAATGCTCTCCCAGGTGGTGATTTTTTAAGTCAAATAGCAGGTTGCAAAACCTAACTTCTCCATCTTTTGTTAAAAGTACGACTAGCCCTGGTTGGTAGCACAATGGATAGGCATTGGCCTGGAAACCCAAAGGTTGCTGGTTCGATTCCCAGCCAGGGCACATAACCAGGTTGCAAGCCGGGTCTCCAGCCAGGTCCGTAGCTGGAGGCAGGTGAAAGACAACCATACATTGATGTCTCTATCCCTTTCTGCCTACCCTCCCTTCCCCTATTTCTAAAAATAATAAGTAAAATATTTTTTTTAAAGTTGTCTTTTAAAGAAATAGTTTTATGCTTTATATTCTTTTGAGTATTGTTTTTGCTAGAATTATCCAATGTGCTGAAACCTTTTTGTTTGTTTGTTTGCTTAGGCACTGACCACATGGTAATTCCTTCTTTCTTTGTGGTTATGAAGAAGATTCATTCATTAAGAACAGAGTGCACAATGAAAATTAAGCTATGTCTAAAAATGAAGCCTCGAAGGATAGACTCAAACATGGTAAATGTATGAAAATGTTTTCTAATAAAATTCCTAAAAAAATTATAATGAATTATTAAGAATTGTATTTTAGAAGTATTTTCTCCCTACACTTGCTTTTCAGTTCATGTATAAGAAAATTTTGCAAAGTCTTAAAAATGTTATATTATTTGTTTATAAAATATTTTGTTTCTAACTGAATCTGATGAAGCTGATGGTATACATAAGTAAAACAGCCAAATTAATCATTGATTATTAAAAATGTGGAGAGAAGAAAGTTAATATGCTAAAAGCCCTAGTTTAAGTTTCAAATAAGTTGTTGATCTCCTGGAAGTCTGATAGAACAGGGGTCCAACTAGAGCCAGTTCCATCACAATATTAAAATATCAAAATGAAAAACATTCAGATGCCTAGTGGTAATACTGAGTTTATGTTGACCAAATAAAATAAACCTGTTAAGAATTCTCCATAAAAAATTCCCATTGTAAAGATGGAGAGGACATTTTGTTTAGAAAATTTTGCAGTGATTATATATAGTGATTAATTTCATGAGGTAATTATCCTTTTACTTTTTTTTTTTTTTTTTTAATCAATGTATGGTTTTCTTCACCTGCCTCAAGCCGGGGAACTACAACCCAGGTATGTGCCCTGACTTGGAAATCAAACCAGTGACCTTTGGGTCCATAGGCCAGTGCCTATCCACTGAGCCACCAGCCAGGGCAGAAAATACTCTTTAATTGTTTATTGTGTACTAGTCCATTTAATCTGATGTTATCTACAGTCACTTGGCTTTTGTTTGTAGGTAAGGGTTACATTTACTGCTAACCAATTTGTTCACATGAGTATGTGTTCTCTTTGTCAGCACAAATTACTCATAGAGAATTTAAACATATTTCTGAGAGCATTTTCCAAAGTTCAAAGGAAATTTTTAATTTGTAGAAATGTTATTTAGATCATTTATTCTTGATTAGCCTTGCTAACTTAGTCAATGTATTCCTTGATCAATGAATTAATACTAATCCCTTAACATTATTCTCTCTTTCTCTGTCTTAGTTCCTCTTCCCTGATTTCACAACCCTTATCAAAACAAACAGCTTATCCCATTTCATTGCTCTCGACACCCTTTATAACCACTGTGTGATGTTTAAAGGAGCAGATAATTCACATATGAAATATGCTTATCTTTAATGTGTCCCATTTCCTCAAATACTCTGCCTTCACTGAAGCCTGAAATCTAATTTAAAACAAAGTTCAAAATAACACCTGTATAGCACCCATGCCGGTATTTTTACTTTGAAGATTTATGACATGCTACAACTTACCTTTTTAACAGGAATGAAAAGAATAAACATCAAAAAGGGGATTCTAGCTCAAAGTAAGTTGAGAATTCATAAAAAAAAAAAAAAAAAAAATCACCTGTCTGCTTTAAATGAGTCCATGCCTTCAAGTCTAGACAAATTGCTTTTCAGAATGACAAATACCTATAAAGGTATAATTTCATGGTCACTATCATTATTCTTGGAGGAATGACAGAAATGTGAGTCATGTTGTGACCAAAGACATGTACATATTTCCATTTCCAAATTAGTAGGTTCTGGAAACTTATACTACTCCTTTAATAAATTTGAGAACTGGTTATTAATATAATAGGAGATGATCATATAGGATAAAAAAATTAGGATTACTGAAAATTAACATGATTCCCTATGAGAAAATGAATCTGAAGTAACATAATGTTCTTTCCCTGGTAAGTTTTTAAATGTTACTGATCAGCAAAACACTGCCAATATGATTCATGAATTTCAACAGAGAAAAGTAGCATATGATACTCTTTAAAACAAAGTAATAAATATTAACTGAGTAATAGTATTGTACATCTAAAAGGATTACTAAAATATTAATGACTTTCTATTACCCAAAGTAAACTTTCTATTATACCACTGTAGTTTTCTGCCTCTATTTAGTAACTTTTTAGAGTAATATTCTAGAAAGCTAAATGTCCTCTAATCATAATCAACAACCATTGGATCCTGAGAGGAAGCCACAGCCCCACCCATAGGAATTAATCCACCCCACCCAGCAGTGCCTAAACTTGACCTCAGATCACAGGTTGATTGATTATCACCTGAATTCATCTGCCCCACCCAGAGGTGCCTAAAACTGACCAAGGATCACTGATCACAGACTGATTGGATTAACAACTAAAGGAAACAAAGACAGTGGATCTCTGATAGTCTCCAACTGGCTAACTAGGCCCAGGCTGGGACACAAGCTGATGTCACCAAACACATATCCAGGAAGTAAAGAAAAGTGCACCTCTATACCATAGAAGTTCACACTACTAAGACAGTAAGTCAAAGCAGACCAATCTAAGAAGCCAAAATAAACAAGAGCCACCTAAAATGGGGAGACAAAGAAATAAACCCTCAGCAAATGAAAAGGAGGAATCCCCAGGAAGAGTGCAAAATGAAATAGAGGCAAGCACCCTATTAGACATGGAATTCAAAATAATGATGATAGAGAAGCTCAATGAGCTCAGCAAGTTCAAAGAAAACTACAAATAACTACAGGGGAACTACAAAGAAGCTACAAGGAACTTACACCAGCATTAAAAAGGACATAGAAATCATCAATAAGAGCCAGGAGGAAATGAAGAATACCACTTCTGTATTGAAGAACACAGTAGAAGGAATCAAAAACAGGCTAGAGAAAGCCGAGGATCAGATCAGCAAGCTGGAGGTCAATGTAGAAAAAATTCCCAGGCAGCACAACAAAATAAAAAAAGATTGAAAAAGAATGAAGAGGTTTTAAGAGAGCTAGCTGCAGGACAACATGAAACTTAATAACATCCGTATCATAGAGATACCAGAAGGACAAGAGGAGGAGCAAGGGATAGAAAACCTCTTTGAAAAAGTAATGACAGAAAACTTCCCTAACTTGAGGAGAGAAAGTGTCATACAAACTCAGGAAGCACAGAGGGTCCCAAGGAAGGTGAAACCAAACAGGCCCACTCCAAGACACATCATCATGAAAATGGCAAATTTCAGACAAGGAGAGAATCCTAAAAGCAGCAAGAGAAACAGCTAATAACATACAAGGGGGCTCCGAACCACAACAAGCCAGAAGGGAATGGCAAAAAATATTTCAAGCAATGAAAAACAAAGGTCTACAACCAAGAATACTCTACCCAGCAAGGCTGTCATTCAAAATGGAAGGTGAAATAAGGAGTTTCCCAGACAAAAGAAGTCTAAAAGAATATATCTCCACCAAACCAGCATTGCAAGAGATGCTAAAGGATCTACTTTAAGAAGATGAAGAAACAGAGAGACAGACAGAAACACGGGTACAAAGGTAAATGGATTAAATGCACCAATCAAAAGATACAAGGCAACTGAATGGATAAGAACCAACTTTAACTTATAAATGCTTTAAAGTGATTTAGATTCTACTAAACAAGGTAAACAATTTTGTATATTACTTGTATCTGCATTACTGCAGGTTAAGTTTTCTTAGATTGGAATCATTTCACAACATTGGAAAATCAGGTTACTTGCAATAACTCAGAAAAATCGAATGCAGTTAAGGAAGAAGAAAAAAGTTTAAAAAATGTGGATGTATGTTACATAGAAGGCATGCTATCTTTCTTATTCACTGTTACAAAACATGTGCTTATTTGTGGGTGTGTAATATATAGATTTTGTTAGCAATTTATGTTTTAAATAACAACCAACTGGTCATGGGTATGTTGTGAAATCAGTCAATCTTTAGGTTAGAAAAGATGTTAAGAATGAATATCTTAACAAAGATGTTCAAGTTGCAAACTACCAAAACTATATGATTTGGGTACATAGGCAATATATATTCTCATATTAGCATGTAAATTAGATGACATTCCTTTCAACTAAATCATGGAAATATACATTTCCAGTTATGAAGGCCCCCAAACTGGGGATACTTGGGAAAAGGAATTAATGCTATAGTAAACTTTATTATTGAAATGTGGATATACCTAATCTCCAACTCAACATACTCTTAAATAGTTCAGGGGTTAGTTTAGGACCACATAGGAAGTCAACCACAAGTTCAAAAAATAGCTAGAATACTATTCTACAAAATTATTTAAATCCTAGGGATTTTTATTTTTTACCTCAACTTAGTAGACATAATAATTTCTACTCTAGGGACTGGCTGAGCACTGCAAGTGCCATTATTTCTGAAGGCTTCAACTTGGAAAACATATATAGAGGGTACTAAAAGAAGTACGACCTGTGCACAGCCTAAATAAATAAATAAATCTACCATTTAAGATGGAAAACTCCAAAAAGAATAAGTTGTAGTTCCAGTAGCTTAAAATAAAGTTAAGTTGTATTATTGGAGTGGGGAGGATCTGACTCAAAAACCAAATTCATTTTTTACTATGGGTTTGGCATTGTCTCTAGGACAATTTGCACAAAAGTGAGTTCTGCAATACACCATTTCTGTGATATATTTCACAAAAATAGCATTCCAGAGTAAACTAAATATTAAAGAAGAAAAAATATGCTTAATTTTGCTACACTATATCTATCATTTAACATGTAATAATTATGTAAGCTATTGGCATATTTTAAATTTTTTGTATTAACTCTTCAAAATCCAGTATCTATTTTAAATATGCGTAAAAATATGTATGGGTGTAAATGTATTTTTGTATGTGTTTGGTAATATTGCAATTCATATTACTTAAAAGAGCAATTCTTTAAACAAATGAATTAATGTAGCCATGCTGGAATAATGAAAAGAAAACTTTGTATTAATATAATTTGAGAAGCTGACAAAAGGCAGTAATTACATGGTGAATTGTCTGGATGTGAAAGGGGAAAATAAAAGTACACATTGGTAGTTACAGAATAGACAGGGGAATGTTAAGAAGAACAAAGGAAATAGAGAAGCCAAAGACCTTACATGCATGACTCATGGACATGAACTAAGGGGGGCATTGCTGGTGGGAATGGGGTACTGGTTGGAGGGGGGCAAAGGGGGGAAAATTGGGACAACTGTAATAGCAAAATAAATAAATATATTTAAAGTAAAATAAAGTAAAGATATTATTTCAAGAATAAAGAGAGACTTCCTATCAAGATGGCAACACAGGTAAATGTGGTAGTTACATCCTCCCACAACCACATCAAAATTGCAACTAAACTACAAAACAACCATTGCCTGAAATTTAGCTGAACAGATGTCAGGGTCCTCCTGGGAAAGCATTGAAACTTGGAATTCCAAGTGGGCCAAGCTAAGTCTGTAAGACCAGACCAGAAGACCAGGAAGGCTGGGTACATACATGATTCCACATTATAGCCAGGGGACCCTGGGGGAGGGGGAACTAGGTCATGGAGAAATACTTTAGCTACTATGAAGTCCAGCCTTTTATCTCACCTCGCCTTATCCTTTGCTGTATCAACTGCAGAAGTTTTTAAAATTTGAATGTACATCCTGACCTGAGTGAGATCTCCCTGCTCCTTCAATTATTCTTTTTCCATTTCCCTATAAATAGCATTATTTAGCATTGATTGACAAGCTACATGCCTTCCAGCTTACCCCTTTGAATAAAAGATCTTCGGGAACAAAGATCTGGGCCTTTGGCCTTGAGCCACTGGCCAGACCTTCTTCCACTTACACACGAGCTGTTTGGGATAGTTTTATTTCATCATGGCACTGGGGGATCTACTGCAGGCATGGGTCCCCTACAAACATAAGTCCTATAACTAAGGATATAATTAAGCCACATCGAGATTGATAGGAGGGGTGGAGACACATCACCAGCTAATCCTGCCCACACCTTTGATGGTTCAAATTAGGAGGGATACCCTAGCTTCAGAGGTGCTCCCCATACCAATCTCCCCAACCCAGGGTTCCAGAGCTAGGGAGAGAAGTCCCTGTAACTTCTGACTGTGAAAATCAGCAGAGATTGTGACTGACTGAGACAGAGGGCTTTTGGTGTCCCAGCCAGTTCTCCTATAAGGCCCATGCATACACACAAACTTAACTCTGAGCTCCAGCAGGGACCTACAAGGAGGACTTGAATTTTGTGTTTGCAAGATTCTTGTCTAGGCCCAGACTGACAGTGATAGATTTTGGATAGATATGTTTTCGTTTTGTGAGCTATGAACACCCTCAGAACACCTGATACATTTAGAGGGCAGAAGGTGAATTATCACCAATGTGCGCTGATATGAGCAAAGGGTCTCATTAAAGTACACATTGGATGTAATCTCAAAAGTGAATTTTCTTTCTTCCACTCCTTGCCTCCTAATTAGACTTCAATTAAGATTTGTGCTCCTTCATCAGATATACTTGTGTGGAATACTAACATCATATTTATATACCAATAATTTAGACCAAGCCAGACACTCTAGATTTGATACAAATGAAAAGAACTAAACAGGATTTAGTCATTTTAACAGTGATTTAAAAAAATTAAAATGCAGCCCTTTGTGTATGGATCCAAAAGATCCTTAAAGGCAATAAAATAGCAATGTAATAAAATGAAGAATTGTGTTTTCTCCTTTCTTTGTTTAATGATGCTTTTTGTCTCATGGGGATAGGAATTGTTCCTGACCAGCCAATGACAATATGATCATTTTGAATTTCTCTGGTAGAATTGTTGCTTTTCTCAGGCTGGCCTCTTTCTCCAACCATTTGATCAATAATACCATTGGTGTTTTCCAAGCACAACTTGTATCTTCAGAATGTTGTGATTTTTATATAGTTATCTCTACAACAAAATATTTGACAATATTCTCTATAGTCATGCCAGAATCCTTACCTTACAGTGAGTCAACAGATACATAGAGATAAGTATATTTAAAAATTTACCATGTAGTATGAACAACTGCTGTAAGAGTTAATAAAAAGTGTGATCACAGGCCCCCACAGAGCAGATGTCCTTTCATATCCTCTAGTTGAAATATTTGTTTGGCATTTCTCTCCTAAAATATTTCTGACTCTCCAAGAACTGGCACAAATGCCTCCATCTCATCATTCCTTCAAGAAGAAACAAATCTAGAATTGACCAAAATCATGACACGGTGGCTCCTAAACGTCCTTCCTTCCACAGATGCACCAACGGTACAACTACACACTCAGCAATTCCCTTCAAAAGAAATATAGAAACTAATTGAGTGACTCTTGCACATCAGGAGAATAAGGAAATAACCATTTCAAAATAGGCAGGAAAATCAAGACCCTTTCAAGCCACAAACTCCACTCTCAGCACAGTATCATATAATCAAGAGGAAATCCCCAATTCCCAACTTTTCCCTGAGGAGGAAAGGTTAGAACCATACATCTAGCACCCCAACTTTAAAGCTTCCACCTGAGGGATGGGTGTCCAAAATACATATCTCTGACAGCCAACATGACTTGTAATTAGAGGTCCCATAAAGGTGTAGCAAAAACAAACAAAAAAACATCCTTTGGAGGTATATGTGTTATTCAACTTCTCTTTGTTTTTCTCCTGTTAATCTGTTTTGTTTTGATTTTTGTTTGTTTTTCTTACAAAGGGGATCTCAGCCAGAAACCTGGAAGGGTAAGGGAAAAATATTTTTTCTTCCCCTACAATATAAAAATGTGATTTCTACATGCAAAGTTTATTTTAATTATCATTAGCATTATCATTCTATTAACCAAAGTATGCAAATGATTCCAAAATATTAAGAGTAATAACAACCATTAACAATCATTCAGCAGTTCACATTGTGCCAAAGACCAAACATTACCTTTAAAACTGCAGAGAGAGAGAGAGAGAGAGAGAGAGAGAGAGAGAGAGAGAGGGAAAGGACTAAGACTATGTGGGGTTGCAATCCCAAAATAACTTCCAGTGAGAAGAATATTGGGGTTATCCCCAATTAATGCATAGTTAACACTGCAATCAAACTAATTCCTAGGCTACTCAAACATGCTGCTTGGGTTAACTTTATAAAAACTTTATAAATTCCAATTCGATTCCCTTTCTGAATACAATTTTTATGGCTTTTGCTTTGCTCTCCTGCAGGTTGTCCTGGTTTCTGCTTTTAGATTCAGAATGAGATTGCTATTTATTCATAAACAAAATGGCAGGCCTTTTGCTGCCTCTTTCCTTATTCTCCATCCCCCAAGTCCCTTCAACTTTCATTATGACAGTTCATCACATCAGAAACACGTTTTGCTGGAGAAATATCTGGCTGACTTTTTGCATACGCTCAACAATTCATTGTTTTAAAAAGTGAAAAAGTTGAAAAGAAAAAAGATAAAAATAAAAAGATACTTCAGTTACCAAAAGAGTGAGTGAGGAAATTCTCTTTATTGACTAGCATGTTGAGAAAAAATATAAAACAGTTGCTGATTTTTAGGCACTTACATTTCTCTAAGGAGGAATTTTATGTAAATATAATTTACATGAAATTTACAGCACTAAATCCTCTACCAAGGCTGTTTGTTATAGGGCTGTGACTGAAATTCACTATGTAGCCCATACCTACATACCTAAGTTGTTTCACCAATGACTGCTGCCCTCAAAAAGGTAATAGGAAATCACCTGACTGGTGTGGTTCAGTGGCTTGGTGCAGGCCTGTGAACCCAAAGGTGGATAGTTCAATTCCGAATCAAGGCACAGAACCAGGTCTCCAGCCAGGTGCCCAGCTGGAGGCAGGTAAAAGGTAATCATACATTGATGTTTCCCTCCCTTTCTTTCTCCCTCCCTGCCCTTCTCTCTAAAAGTAATAAATAAAATCTTTAAAAAACAGATAATAGGAAATCAAATTTGGGAGTTCTAGAAACTTGGCAATCTGAGGATTGTTTTGTGTAGATTTCCTTGTCCTCAAAGTTAAAGTTTATTTTCTTAAATATCCTTGTTTACTAGCAACAGTTGGAAAAAAAACAAAAAAAACAAAGATGCCCTTTGGATGAAAACAAAGGAAGTGACCCAATTTTTATCACCAAATTTTCTGATTTCTGTTTGACAACAACATAATGGACCATAGACAAATGAGCTGTGTAATTAGAAGTGAGACTGTTAAGCTCTCCCTTTTTTTCTCATCAGTAAATGGACTAATAATATCTCACTCTGCACATTTCAAAGCTAGTTGAAATAATAAATTGCAGGAAAATAGGATTATGGTGAGAATGAAGAGAATAATAACTACAATTCACTGAAACATTCAACATATCTCATACGTTTTATAGAAATTTTCCCTGCTCTTTTCAACAACCCACTGGACTGATATTTGCAAACTCCACTTTGCAGATGAACAACCAAGTTCAGTCAATTTCCCAGGTTATACAGCTGTTATTAATTGCTGGACAGGAACTAAAACCCTTATCTTTGTTTGTCTGCAGCTTTCCACCCTACCATGTTGTCTGCCATGAAACTATGAGGAAATTACCAAAGTACAAGTGCATTTAATTATCTGTAAACTTCTGTATTAAAGGATTGGAGGCAAAGACAGTTACTCATCAGAGGTAACATAGAAAGAAAAGCATGGTCCTCTCAATTCTCCACTTAATGATTCATAACAATGCAAAAATATTGAAAGAATTGGCTGATCCTTGAGTAAGAAACTAGGGGGAAAATAATCCCTAGGCCATATATTATCCCAATTTAGGCAAAATGTAATGTCAATTAAGTTCCCCCAAACAATCACAAAGGCAGTTATTTAGTTGTAATTTTGTTGAGTTTGTTACCTGATTTCTGTTATTTGCTTATTAAACAAAGAAAGTGTCAACAGTGAAAACCTGTGGCAAAGGGGCACTGGGGCTGCAGCTCATTAGAATCTGAGAGATGGGGGAACTGAAGCACATTTAAAATCCTTTATTTGAGTTTTTATTACTTACATTGACAATCCTTTAAACACAAAGTCATAAATCAGTAGGCAGTACTAGGAAGCCACCTGCTGGAATAACTGGCTGGATTTTGTGATTGTTTCCATGAAACATAAGTTTGCTTAATACTAATTCAGTGATGAATTTGTCAAATTCATGTATCTTTCACAAAAATGTTCAAACTAGATGTGATCATGACAAAGATAGCATCATGGCAAAAGAAGGCAGAAGTCTGATATAGAAAAGGAAATGCTCAAGGACAGTAACGTATGATTGAAATGTGAAAACACAAGAATTAACAAAGAAGTTCCCATGACACTAGTCAGATTGTCCAAATTAGGTTATCTATTCATTCAAGATTGCTTTTCTTTAATTTGTCAAAGTTATTTACCCTCAAAATTATTTTATCTAGACACTGTATACTTAGATCACTCCAATTTAAATAATATTTTCATTGGTATTTGTACTAGTATATTAAGTATTAGTATATTTTAAGAACCTGCTGGTATTGAAAGAAAAACAAGAGATCTAATTTGGGATCAAGTAATAGAGATTTTTTTTTCCTTTTCTTTCTTTTTTTTTTTAAGATTGATTTATTCATTATTTTTAGAGAGAGGGTTAGGGAGAGAGGCAGGAAGGAAGACAGACATCAATGCATGGTTGCCTTTCACCTGCCTCCAGCTATGGACCTGGCTGGAGACCTGGCTTACAACCTGGTTATGTGCCCTGGCTGGGGAATCGAACCAGCAACCTTTGTGTTTGCAGGCTTTTTTCCTTTTCTAAGCAGTCTAAAAAATTAATCTCAGGTTACAGGAGAATATAAAAAAATTAATCTCTGCTAAAACTTATTACCTACAATACTGACTGCTGATAAATCAAAGATTTTAGATAAAATATGATTAGAATGGCATTTTCCCCACACTTTTTTTCAAAGTCTGTGCTAAAATAGCTCTCATTCCTCTGCCTTTGCTATACTGCATATGTAGTGAACATGAAAGATGCATTCTTTGATGATGCTTTTAGGTTGCCTAAGGGTCATCACTATAAATATGCTCTCTGTGAAACAATATAGACACTAAATAAAACCAAAGTGTGAGAGAGTCAGCTGAGAGTGAACTATTTCCAAGACATAACTTGAGGTTATTTTCCTTGCTGATTTCCTGTGATCAGTTTGCTTTAATTATCACTTGCTTCATTCTCTAAAGAATAGCAAGCATGTCTAAAAATCCCATTTAATTAAGGATCCCCATTAACCAAGTTATGATTTTATTTATATACAAATATTTTCTCCCTTTTTTTTTTTAAAGATTTTATTCATTTTTAGAGAGAAGGACAGGGAGGGAAGAAGAAAGGGAGAGAAACATCAATGTATAGTTCTCTTTCTTCTGCCTCCAGATCCGGTTATGTACTCTGAGTGGGAATCGAACCAGTGACTTTGGGTTCACAGGCCGGCACCAATCCACTAAGACACCAGCCAGGGCTACACAGCTATTTTCATGATCATAGCCGGAAACTCAGGTATTATGGGTGTGCAAGGAGAATCTATAACTCCTCTGTTGGGTTCATGATACTTGGTAAGTCCTGTACCAAATGCAGCTACTTTATTCTGAAGAACTTCCTTTGATTTACATTAGTAAATCCTCACCTAAAGCCCTGGAGAATGGATCAAGTCAGTTGCCTTAACCTTGCTAATGCCTAACAGCAACCTTGAAAGATATGATTCTTATTATCTTCACTCTACAGGTAAGTGAAGTTGAGAGGAATTACATAAATTGTCCCCTGTCACATACCAGTAAATGCCTAGGGAAAGGTTTAAGTTCCTGACAAGACCACACTGGATCCTGTTGGAATATCCAAGTTCTTAAATAGAGCAAAACACTTTTCTGTATCTTCATATTGTATCTTTGTCCCTGCACTTCTGATATTCTATTTTAAGTATCTTTTATTTCTCCCCAAAGGCTACAAGCTTCTCCAAGCCATAAACTCCTTTCTTCTTTTTAAATATTCTCAGAAGTTGGCATAAAACCTGAGATTTGTAGGTGATAAATTAGTGCTAGTTGAATAAACAGTTGTTGAGGGAGATTTCATTTTCCTTAAGTGGCATAAGTGGGATAGCTTACATTTAGTTTCACTTATATTTTAAGGAGTATAGTAGTTTGCAATGAGAAGGGAGCAAGAAATGATGTTTGTTCAAGACCTATACTATATGTCAGGTCCTATGAAAGTACCTTCAGTTCAAGCACACAGGGGATATATATTATACCTCCATTAGAGACAAAGGAACAGAAAAACAAAGTGGTTAAGTAACTTGCTTGAAGTCACCCAAACCACCCAAAATGCTTTCTCAACCTTTTTCTCATCCTTTGATGATTTTATTCCTTTTTATAGTCTCACTATCAATCACCTTTATGGAAGTGACTAAATTTGGGTTTTTATCTATCATTCCTTGATATCTCACATACTTCAAATGCATTTGTAACTGTCTCAGATAGTTTTAAGAAATAGTTATAGAATGATAGTTTGAATACATTTCTAGTGCCAGATACTGTATTCAGGTCTGAATATACACAGCCTTTAGTGATTATCTAACAGAATTAATCAATACATATTTTTACAAAATCCATTAATTAAAGGGGTTTAGTGATAGGGTAATTAGGAAAGGAGTCCCTGAGAAGTTAAAAATGAAGTTGAAGTCTGAAAAATGAGAATCAACCATGCAAAGGTTGAGAATAAAAGTGGTCCAAAAAGACAGCAGAATCAGGTTTGAAGGCTGTTAGGCAGGGAAGATTGCTATAATTTTAAGAGGAGTTTGCCTGTAAGCATGAACATGATTGGGAGATATTAAAAGGGGCCAAGGAGGGCACTAAAGGACTCCATTTCATAATAGAAAAAAATCATTCTGAATGCTACGTGAGAAAGAGATTAGAACTAAGCAAGAGTGGAAGCAGGGAGAAGCTTGAGGACACTTTTTCAGGAGCCCAAGCCTGAGATAACTACTTGGGAGCAACAGGCTGCTCGTGCAGATGAAGAAAAGCAGAACAATTAAAAATAAATTTTGATGCAGAAAAAAATAAACTAATGGGTAAAAGGAGAGGGAAACTTTAGGCTTTTAACTTGAATAACTGATGGGGTAGTGAAGATACATATATTGTTTTAGGTTCTTTCTGGGGACAGTTTGATAAGAACATCCCTAAGCAATATGAGGCATATAGACAAAGGGGGGAAATCAGGTATAGAACTATTAAGAAGAGAACTGGGGAACAAGGCAGGTTTTAAAGACCTGAAAGCATTTAAAGCAGACCACATACTACTTTCCAGAGCATCTCCTGACTTAATCGTCTAAGACTTGACCATTGCCCTTATGCCAATCATTCATTCTGCCTAAATTTCTAATTGCATCTTACAGGCTCATGAAGGAAAGGAGTGGTGTGGTGCATTTGTCTAACCTCTATTTATCATAAATGTCCATAAATTGTGTTTGTACTTCTATCCAGATGCCTGTCTTATTCCACCATTGATCTGGAAGATCCTTCAAAGGAAGACTATATCTTTCTCTTCTTGGTATCCACAACAGTGGTAGGAGCCCTTTAATCATTTGTTGAATGGAACTGAATTAATAAGGAACTGTATATATTATTATTAAACAGAAGTACAGTTGACACTAGAACAATGCAGAAGGTAGGGGCACCAACCCCCACATAGTTGAAAATTCATTTATAATTTTTTTTAAAGACTTTATTTCATCATTTCTAGAAAGAGGGGAAGGGAGAGAGGCAGAGAGGGAGAGAGACATCAATGTATGGCTGCTTTTCACCTGCCTCCAGGCACAGATCTGACTGGAGACCTGGTTTGCAACCGTGTTATGTGCCCTGGCTGGGGAATCGAACCTGCAACCTTTGGGTTTGCAGGCCAGCATCTTATCCACTGCGCTACCAGCCAGGGCCATTTATAATTTTTATCTCCCCCCAAAACTTAACTACTAATAGCCTACTGTTGACCAGAAATGTTACAAATAATATAAACACATATTTTGTATGTTATATGTATTATATAGTATGTCCTTATAAGCTAGAGAGAATAAAATGCTATTAAGAAAATCATAAGGAAAATACATTTATAGTATTTATTGGAAAAAAAAAAATCCACCACAAGTGGACCTGCATGGTTCAATCTGACAGTAAGGGCCCACTATACAGAGATAAGTTTCCTTAAGGATAATTGGTACATATATTTGGGCTCATTCTGGAAAACCTTTAATGTTATGACATTCTCTCAATCTCCACATCTGCTTCAACAATATCTCTTGGAAAATTACCACCCATGAATTCAGGGATCAGGGATATAAGTATAGACCAGAACTTGGGCCAAATTCAGCACACCTAGGGCCAAATCTGTTCACACCCATTTTATTTTAGCTCTTGTGCTACAGCTCAGTAGTTGCTGCATAGACTGCATGACCTACAAAGGCAAAAATATTTACTCCCTTGACACTTACAGGAGATTTATGCTGATGCTTGCATTAGTGGAATGCTTTGAATGAAGACTTCTTCGGGTTCTTTTTAGAAACAGTTTGGTAAGACTATACCTAAGTGATATTAGATATATTAAAGCCTTACTATTTAATGTGTTTTCATAGAAAAAGTAACAGGCGATGACTGAGATCAGAGCTGAACAATATGGAGAGGGAATGAAATCCAGAACAAAAACTTGTAGTGAAAGAGTTAATATTTAATAATAAGATTCAAACTGCTGATATGCTGGGATTAATACAAACCAGTGAAGTCAGTTCATTTGTCTTTGGGCTTCTACTTTTCTACTCAACTATTTTCAACCCTGAGGCCATCTCTCCAGCCCTATCCCTCCCTCCTCCACTAAAGAAAGAGCTGTTTCCATATTTTCACAAGCTCAACTCAAGTTCTGCTTAGCTCATGAAACCCTTCTAGAATTTATTCATTCAACAAAGCTAGGCATGATAGCTCATACTTGAATTCCTAGAGTACTTTGCTCATACAACTTCACATTCAATGCTTATTTATTCATTTGGGAGGCAAATATTTGCCTTAGCATTGAACTAGTTTAACTGAGATTAATTCACATTAACATGAAATACACAAATAGTACCCAGCATGAATTTAGACTACAAGGCCTGTCCAGAAAGTATCGAGCCAGTGTCAATATGATGAGAATAGTTTGCGTGGCTGATACTTTCAGAACAGACTTCATATACACAAGCTTCTCTGTGCCAGAAATAGAAACATACCTAAAGACTTCTCTCTCTCTCTCTGTATTTTTTATTCATGAAACTTTGCCTTTTCCTTGCTAGTGTTCGAGTCTCATCCAAATACAAGTGATGGTAGTTGACTCACTTGCTGTAACAAACTTTAAATAGATTATATTTGTTCTTATTCAGGTTGTCTTCATGTATTTCCATAATTCCAGATGTTTTCCTTTAACTATCGATAAAGCATTGGAGGCCAAGCTTCAACCAGACTAGTTTGAGAGATGGAGGCCACCACAATCTTTTATCTGCTAGATTGATCCTACTATTGACTCAAAATGGAAATAATAAACCTAGGACTATTGGGCATTGGTTTCAAAAGAGTATCCCTTCAAGACCAGCTGATACCCTTGGCTGGTATGGCTCAGTGGATAAGCCTCTGGTCTGTGAATCCAAAGGTCAATGGTTCACTTCCCAGCCAGGACACGTAACCAGGTTGCAAGCCAGGTCTCTAGCTGGTTCTTAGCTGAAGGCAGGCAAAAGGCAACCATATATTGATGTTTCCCTCCCTTTCTTCCTTCCTCCCTGCCCCTCTCTCTGAAAATAATGAATAAAATCTTAAAAAAAAAAAAAGACCAGCTGAGGACTTTCACAGAGCTTGGGAATTCAACATTCATAGGGTACCTTGCCACAGCAAGGGACAGTCCAAGAATTGTGGTTTAATCTGATCATGGACTCTCCCTAATTCAGCATATTTACTTCTTTGTCAACCATCACAGGTTTGAACTGTAGCTCTGCTGAAGGGCACTCACCCATATGAATAACCTTGCACAGGTTTGTCAATCTCACTTTTCTTTCTATATATGCTGTGATCTAACTCCAACTTTGACTCAATCATGGACATGACTTTAGTGATTCTCTAAAATTCTTTAGTTACAAACCTGGACTCAAACTCTGATATTGGACAATCCTTCTGATTCAGTATGCCTGATCTTTGTGATTCTGAGGACAAAAGTTCTGAAGACTGAGATAGGACAAAGTGCTGTCCTGAGCAGGTACTGAGCCATTGAAACCAGAGGAAGAACATACACCTTGAACCAAAGAATCAAATCTGAAGAGATGAGCAAACAGAGTTAAAATGCCCAAGAAAACACAAGGGAAGCTGCTTTGTACCCACAAAAGTATGAGATGCTGGTCGACTTGGGCCCTTGGTTGTCACAGTTTAATACAATTAGCATTCTCATGAAACATTCCAAAGCTTCATCAGGGAAAAGGCACTGTTGCTGACTAGCATAAGATGAAACTGTCAAAGGTATACTCATATGTAATAAATAAACCAAATTGTAAAACATAAATTGAGATAATATAGGGACACTATCAAAATTGTTGCTTAACTGCAATATATCTCATGGAGAGTCCATCACTACTGTCACTCCATCAATCACTGCAATTATGCTTTACCTGTGTACAGATAGGTGAAGCATGATTAACCTGCTGAATTCAATAGCAGAACCAGCCTGCAAGAAGGGAAAGTATCAGCTAAAGTGTTAGATATGGGGTGTTTAATCAATAGCTGCTAGACTTTAGCATCTAGACCCTGTTACCTGGATAGAGTCATCTTAAAATTAATAACAGCCCTGACTGATGTGGCTCAGTGGATTGAGCACTGGCCTGTGAACCCAAGTGTTGCTGGTTCAATTTCCAGTCAGGGCAAATAACCAGGTTGCAAGCCAGGTCTCCAGCCAGAGGCAGGTGAAAGGCAACCACACATTGATTTTTCTCTCCCTTTCTTTCTCCCTCCCTTCCCCTCTCTCTAAAAATAATGAACAAAATCTTTAAATTAGAAAAAAAAAAATACTAGACGAATGATTGCCCCTGACTTAAGAAAGAAATTAATAACAGGTCAAGAATACCAGTAGTCTCATTTTTCCACCTTTTATTTACTTATGTTTATACTATATCAAACAAGGAGGATGGGGGAAGAGGAGTGCTTTAGGAATACCTAAGGAAGGGGAAGGTTAAGCCCTTTAATTTGGAACAGCTGAAAACCATCAATGTAATATCAAAATACAGATATATACTCAAAGAAATACTTTGAAAATGGTACTTACTCTGTTGATATGTAGCTTCTACACCTAGCCAGAGGCAATTATAGTAAACAAGTAACACATTCTATCAACTTTAGGAGCCATATGTCTGAGAGCACATAGGACACGTTAAAAATAATAAATCCTACAAATTCAGTGCTCAGAGGAGTGGAGGGATTAAGTGTCTTAAAAAGGAGAAGAGGATGCAATTCGTGTAGATATATAAGCCTGTACTCATCATAATTTATCCAAGTTAAACTAGTCGGTTGGGAAAGCTTGAACCCATAGCAAGGAGGTACAGTGTGATTGCAGGACACATAGAAAACTTTCAGTTAAGTTAAATACGCTTGGATTATGCCCAGGATACACACTGGGCTTCCTTTGGTAGGTGGGATTTGACCAGTTCAGTATAGAAGACCTTCATTACACAGATTCCTCCCATTGTTGCCCCGGACAAAATGTCTAAAATTTTACGTTCCAGACTAAGTCATTTGTACCTTAAAGGAGTCTTCTATCAAATATGCACACATTTGACACTCCCTGACTTGTTATACCTAAAAAATGATAGTAAAAATGTAAGAAAACAAAATTTTAGTTAAAGCTAATTTAATTAGCTTTAAGCAACAATTATAATATTAGAACAATAAAAGCACTTGTTGATATGAGAATTAGTTTTAAAATAATTTATGTTCACCCTGGCTTTTGGCTCGGTGGATAAGGCGCTGGCTTGTGAACCCAAAGGTTGCTGGTTCAATTCCCAGCCAGGGCACAGAATCAGGTTGCAAGCCGGGTCTCCAGCAAGGTCTGTAGCTGGAGGTAGGTGAAAGGCAACTGTACATTGATGTTTCTCTCCCTTTCTTACTCCCTCCCAGCCCTCCTCTCTAGAAATAATGAATAAAATCTTTTAAAAAAATAAAATAAAATAATTTATGTTCACATGTTAAATTCTTATGAAGCCCTTCAAGAAATGTTTGCAAAACATTTCATCACAAGATAAAATTCCATCCATATAATCTTAAATGCAAATGCAATATTCAAAACTAATATGCGGGATAAACAATGCATAAAATATATATGCTTTATATCCTAATGTCTATAGTGAAAGGGCTGGAAAAAATGACACAAAAATGATTATCTTGATGTGGAGAGATGACAGATAATTTTATTTTCTTCATTATTTTATGTACTTTCCAATTTTTATAATGAGTATATATTGCCTTCATTATTTTAAAAGAATAATAATTATAATTAAATTAATATGAGAATATATATCCAGACACCCCATGGAGAGCTAATACTGCTAGCTGTTATTAGTTAACACATTAGAGAAGATTATGACAATTAACTAAGCATAGGGATGGGGAGAATGGTATAGAAAAAGTGAAGTATGGAAGATCCAATTCAATTAAAGAAATAATAATCCCTTAGAATTGTATAATGTGTTGCCTTTTACAAAGTGCTTTCACATGCTTTATTTAATGAGGATTTAACTCTGCAGTGCACACAGATACCTACATGCAGACACAAAAGATGATCATTTATCATTTATTATTTTAAATGCCTAGGAAAGATATATCTAGTTCATAGCTCCAAAGGTAGGTATTAATAATCAAGGCAATAAACCTAGTTTTTCTTACAAAATATTTTGGAAATAAGCCTCAGGAAAAAATAATAATAAAAAACACATGATGATCTATTGTCCTCCATTCTGCAGCTTGGGGTCGCCACAAGTCCTCTTGGCTTTCTGTTAGAGACCAAGGTTGGGTCCTGAGACCACCAACCAGTAGCCCCAGGGCTACAGCTCGCCCAGCTTCCTGGCCTTGCTTTCCAAAGCCCTGCCCTAAACTGAATTCCCCACCCTTATCTTGCTGTCCTCTGATCGCCAAGGGCAATGCTATTACAAGCCTGGACTCACCAACAAAGACCCTGGTGTGTGTGGGACAGGAGCACCTACCCGTTCTGTAGACGTGAATTGTTAAGAAGACACAGGTCACAGAAGTTGGGATCTAATGCGTCACCTCTCCATCAGAGCACCAGCTTCCGACCTCCCTTCCTTGTCTGTTGAGGCCAATGACAGCTGTGCACCCATGACTACAGAGGGAGGAAGACCTTGGGGAGGACCTGGATGATATAAGAAGCGCTCAGCTGGGACGTGTTTGCTTATTTCGCCATTTCTCTTAGTTGAATATAATGCACCTCCTTCTGTTTAAGTAACAGGTGATTGGAATCATCCTTTTTGCTTTTCAAAAAAAAAACACAAAGCAAAGGGATCAAATGCTGTTTGAAAGCAGAGAAGCTAGACCGCCTGGTGAGACAGCAGCTCCGATAATAAAAGGAGCTTGGGATCCTGAAAAGTAAATCTTCTGGGAAATAACTAGGAATAAACAAAAGTTAGGCTAGGCAGCCTACCTTGTTGTAAATATTAATAAACCCAAGGTCAAGAGTGATTAAAATAACTTGCCCTTATCTATACAATTTGAAGGTATATAAATGATCCTTGAATGCAGATGATTTGGTGCCAAGTGCTGATGTTTAAGTCACCTCCACTCAGCAAAACTGTTGCATTTCATTTATGAATTGCCTGCTGTGAACGTGACTTTGTGGGTATGGAAGAAGAGAGGCAAAGGGATAGAGTCCTTGAAAGTATTTCCTAATGGCTTCGTGCATAAACACTGACAGACATGAAACAGGCATCTTTATTTGGGAAAGACAAAAAGAAATAGATACATATGCTCTATAAATCATAACGTACCATGTAAATCTGAGCTGCTGGTTCTAGGTGCTACTGTAGACAGATACACAACCTGCCATATGAAATTCACCTATGGTACCAATGAAATTTCAGCCATCTTACAATACACCCTCTTCCCAGTTAAGATGTGTGGACTACTCTTTCAACTCCATCTTCCTCACTGCTCCCCTCCGCCTGTACTTTCATGCAATGGCCTGATGAGATCTGATGTCTCAGTCATTCAGAACTACAGGTCTCTGACTACCCCATCTGCAAGGCTGCAAGTGGAAGTAACGTGGCCTGGCACTAACTCAGATACATAAGGAAATAATGTATGCTGAATAGCCCTGCACGCTGATTACAGCACTCCCGATTTAAACCATATTTTATAAATGTTTTATTGTACTAAAAAAGCTGTGGATATTAGCTCTTCTGCAGCATGCACATCCTACAGTTCCAAAATGACCTGGAACTAAAACTCCTCACTGTCCCTTTCTGATTCAGACTGGAAGAATATTATGGGAGTCACAGATTGTATGCATCACAATTCCCCGAGGGTTCTGCTTTTCAAGTGTCTCCCACAATATGTTCTACTTCCTTTTCCCTCTCCCCTAGTGTGGCTCTGGCCCTGCTGTCTACTGGGCTAGTGCTAACTGACTGTTTTCTTGAACCTGTGTCATTCTCATTTGACCACAGTAGTAGCAGCTTTCTTTGTGTGCTTTGAGAACAAAGGGAGTTGGAGAGCTGCTTCCTTGATCTAAGGTGGGACCATTTCTCCTTTAGCAGAACAGAAGTAAAATAGCAGGTCAGATGCAATTAGCACCCCTTTGGAAGTCCTTATATTTTACAGCAGAATAACCTCTGCATGGCCAGCAATCTACTCTCACTTGGACTTCACTCTATTTTTGGCTACAGAAGCATCATCAACTACTCTCTTATATTTAAAACATGTAATAACTGATAAGGCACAGGTACTGACCAATCAGGGGGTTGCTAGCCATAAATAACTGGTGTAGCCATACCCAGGTTGCCTGTTGACTATCTGTACTTGATGTAAGTAGGATCTCTAGGCTGAGGCCTCTTCCAAGTGATGAAGCATCAATTCCCTCTGGAAAGTACTCTTCTTTCTTATGCACATCAATTTCCCCAGAGTTTACTCTGGCAATGCTGTTGAATAATAGTGAAATTAATTCAGGCTCTATGGTAAAAACACCTCCCATCACCCATCACTATCGCTGATTACCAATGAAGTGCCGTGGTTTCTAAACCATGTGACTTCAGGATCTTCCTTCTCTTTACTCAGAGATACACACAGGAGCCATCTCCAGCCAACCCAGGCTACAAATGCCCAATGCCTGAGACTGGCCTGATGCATGAAGAAGACCTCCAGTGGGTAGGCTGACTCCATGATAGCAGAGACCATAGACAAACTTCTAAGAGAAAAAGCTGAAAAGGAGGATGTTTTTAATTTTTGTTCACAAAGGCAGGTAGATAGGAAGTTGAATTACTTGCCTGCCTGTGTTGACTTGTGTGCTATTTGATTTGCCTTAATTGCTTGAGTATCTTGTTTTCAGAATCAATCACATAGAAAATTATCTAAGGCTGATCATTTCTTCCAGTCATTTTTACACTTGGAAATAACTGTGCTTAAACCAAGCCAGCCAGCCATGGGCTTCTGAGACAGAGATGGTATATATTAATAATTTTTTAAAGATTATATTTATCATTTTTAGAGAGAGGGGAAGGGAGAATGACATCAACGTATGGTTGCCGTTCACCTGCCTCCAGCTATGAACCTCGCTGGAGACCTGGCTTGCAACCTGGTTGTGCCCTGGCTGGGAACCAAACCAGCAACCTTTAGGTTCACAGGCCAGCACCTTATCCACTGTGCCACCAGCCAGGGCCTGGTATGTATTAATTTTGAATAACAACTATATGCATCAACATAAGAGCCATTTACCTCTTTTGCTCATTGTAATTATTGAGAGATATTATGATATAATAGTTAACCATATGGGCTTAAAATAAGAGCCAGAAATAACTGGAATCAATTCTTGGCTCTGGCCATCACTGAGCTGTGATCTTGGGTAACTTACCCTTGCAAAACCTCAGTTTTCTAGGTTGATAAATGGGGGTTGCTAATAACATCTCCTATGGGTCTGTAAGATTCAGCAAGATGTGTGCAAGGCGCTGCGACTACTGCCTAATGTAAACACTCAAATGCAGCAGCTACTATTTGAATTCATGGCGATGACAACATTGTGAAGTATCAAACCCATTTCACAGTTGAGGAAATAAGACCCATGGAAGTTAAATCACCCCAAACCTGTGCTCTTTGCAGGACATTGGGCAATAAATAATGTGCTCACCATTCTTAGGTGGTTTGCAAACTTCCTGAAGCTGTGATTCCAGAAGAGAAGCCAAAACAGATTGTGCATAACAACAGTTATTCCTCCACCTCTCACAACTATGCACAAAGTAGCCACCTTGAAGGACAAGGTTCATATAGACCCATACGCTCTATAATACATATTTTAAAAATTCCCATTACTTCATGGATGAGGTTCCTATTGTTTTTGTTCCCTCACCCACTCTTCAGAGCTGCCTGACTTTCTTTTTCTCAGACCCAGCTGCCAAGATGTTCTGGAAACAAGATGTTTCTTAGCAACATTTTGTTTATATAGATAAAAACATAACCTTTACTGCCACCTGCTAGAAAAGAGAGATCCTCAGCATTTAAATAGCAGATACTTATTGGAGCTCTTGGTTTCAGTTTGTATACAGTCCTATGTGTTTTTTCTTTCTTCCGGGAAGCAATGTCCTTGACTTGAGCTGGAGGTAACTGCATCACATTTCCTCCTTGGTCCCCACAACTGAGCCCATGAGTACCTGTGTGTGCATGGCGTTCACGAGGCTATACATGTGCATATGTCTGAAAAGAAACACATGCCTGGTGTGATTTCTCCAACTCTGTCAGTTTGCAGTAGATTTTCCCCATCCTCCCTCTCTGCCTCGAACCCTGTCAAAGTAGTCCCTTCTAAAACATTTGGTTATTTAGAGGATTTACTCTTTCCCAAAGCAAACTTCACTAAACTCAGAAAGATGTTTAGAAACATCTGACAAAAAGATCAATAAGTTTGAGAATAACTGGCCTTCTCCCTATCTCCACGATAGAATAGAAGTTTAGCTGCAGATGCTCAGATCCTTCAGAGAGGACTGTTTTCTGACCCAAATGAAGTGAGAACTCACACTAGGGAAAGGGGCAGCCTCAAAGAAACAGTTAGAGGCTGTGATCACAGCAGTATAGGTGGGAGCTGAAGATATTGATTTTCACAAAATGTCCCCTTGGGCTGTATCTGTATTAGGACTCTACAGAAAAAGGAAATATAATATAATATAATATAAGTATAAATACATATATATTTATTGATTATTATACATTGTATAATAATATGTTATATTATATTACATTACATTATATTATGTGTAAAATATATATAACAATGAGAGAGGTGGGAAGAGGAGAGACAGAAAGAGAGAGAGAGATTTTAATTTAAGGAATTGGCTTATGTGATATTGGGCACTGGTAAATCCAAAATCGACAGGGCAAACCAGCATGCTAGAGACCCAGGGAAGAACTGATGTTGTGATCTTGAATTCAAAGGTCATCTGGACGTAAAGTTTCTTTATTAGGGGACCTCAGTCCTTTCGCTTAAGGCCTTCAACTGATGAGCTCAGGCCCACCCACACTATAGAGGGTATTTTGCTTTACTCAAAGTCTGCTGATTTAAATGTTAATGACATCTAAAAAGTACCTCCCAGCAACATCTAGACTGATTTCTGACCACAGGACTAAGCACCGTAGACTTGGAAGTTGACATAAAATTAAACATCCCAGTTTCCTAGCCTGCATTGATCCTTTTCTCTCGTTGTTATCTGAAATTAAGTAAATCCTCAGAGCTGTGGAATATTCTGAGTAAGTAAAAAACTCCTGGGGAATCCATTACCCTGGCTATCCTAAAAACATGCTATAAATTAATGTTGGACTTTTTTTTTTCTGTAATTCCTATTTTTCATTTTGAGACAATAATAGATTCACATGTACTTATAAAAAAATAATATAGAAAAATCTATGTACCCTTTTACACAGTGTCCTCCAATGGTAACATCCTGTAAAACGATAGTACAGGATCAGATATTAGCATCGATACAGCCAAGATAGAGAACATTTCCATCAACCCAACAGCCACTCATGTTTCTCATTTATAGCCACGCCCACTCTCCTCATACCCTTTCTCCCTTACCCCTCCTCTGTGGGCAAACATGAATCTGCTCTCTATTTCTATAATTTTGTCATTTTAGGAATGTTATATAAATGAATCATGTTATATACCCTTTTGAAATTGAGTTTTTTTTTTCTTGCAGCCAAGTTCTCTAAAGATTCACATACATTATTCCATGTGTCAACAGTCTGTTCCTCTTTATTTCTGGGTAGTAATTCATGGTATGGCTTGTTTAACCATTTACCGATTAAAGGACAGCTAAGTTGTCTCCCATTCTGGTTATTACAAATAAAAATAATACAAACTTTGTGTACAGGTTTTGGGTGTGTGTGAAGATAAGTTTTATTTCCCTAGAATAATTATCAAAGTGTGCAATGGCTGGCCATATGGTAGTTGCATATTTAGCTTGTTAAGATTTTGTCATATTGTTTCCCGGAGTGGCTGTACCATTTTATATTCTCTCTAGCCACGTTAGAGACATCTAATTTCTCTGCATCCTTGACAGCATTTGGTGTTGTTATTATTCTTCATTTTAGCCATTCTGGTGGAACATAGTGATATCTCATTGTAGCTTACATTTGCATGTTCCTAATGACAAATATGATGTTGAATATCTTTTTATGTGTTTTCTTGACAGCTGTGTATCTTTTTTGCTGAAATGTCTCCTCAAAAACTGCTAATATCACTGAAGAATTAGAGAAACCAATGGCTGCAAAGGAACTCAATTTGGCAAGGTCGGTCTCTTTCGGTTGTTTGTCATAAGAGGATGCCTTGTAGCAGCATTAGTAGAGCCCAGACATTTATGCAAAGCCAGACCTCAGTATTTTTCAAGGCTCCTGATTATGTTACTTCATGCTAGGACAGCATTCTGACAGAAAACAGCAGCTTAGATGCAGTGCTTTTGACACCAAAATACACTTGGCAGTGAAAAATGAGAATCTGGACATAAGGACTCCTACTGGAATTCATTTGCACCTCACAGAGTCAACTATCGATATGTAATGGCCTTGTGACAGCACAAATATTTCACCGAGACTGAACAGGGTGTAGATAATGCGGCTTGTTTTCAAATGAAAGCGGTGCATTAAAAATGACCTCTTTTCTCTGACTAATTGCAGAACTTTACTGTAGATTCTGGGGTACAGCATTTCCTTGGCTCATTGCCCAGGGTTCTGTGTGAAGGAACTATGTAGTTCTAAGCACAGGGTGAATCTTGCTTTGTTGTACACCGTCTAAAACAAGTAAACCTGCATGACTCATGAACTCATGGACACCTACCTCACCTTGCAAGCCTCAGTTTCCCATGCTGAGAAAGCAAAGGTACATTGAGTAAACTGAATGATTGAAACTGAACAGTGAAACTCTAAAGCATCATAAAAAGGAAAGAGGAATGGGGTGGTAATTCTTTGACTCACATTTCAACAGCCAGGATGACCAACCTGTCCTGTTTTCTTCAAGACTCTCCCAGCTTTAACAATGGAAGTGTCCAGACATCCAGGAAACCCCACAGTCCCAGTGTTAAAACTGAAGGCCCATATCCCAAGAAAACCAGAATGATTGGTCACTCAAACTTCTACTCTACCTATCACTTGTCTTAGTCTAGGTCCTCATCTGTAGAAAATAGGAAGTAACGATTCTATCCATTCACAGAATAGGACATTAATCATGATAATGTAAATCAGATGCATTGTAAAGTGGCACACCATATAAACATATGGGTTTGACAGCAGCATCACCCATGGCTGCCCCACGCTAACAATATGTTGTTCTATACTTGATTCAGTTGGACTCTCTGGCCCAAGAAACAGCCATAATATGATGACAAGCTCTGCTCAATCGCTCATCTCTTTTCAACTAGAACAGTATTTTCTGCCATCCTCTAAAGAACCCATTAGCTAAGCACAACATAGCATGTACCCCCAAATTACTGCTAAATGCTATTTACCCTCTAATTCCCTAATTCTATTCACTGACATCACTTCACAGATCTCTTGCAAATAGTGAGGTTCAAGTGTACAGGCATGGGGGTGGCTTTGGGTAATTGTGTGTTTATGTTCAAGGAGAACATAATGAAATATTTACAAATTGAGTTTCCTTTCCAAGAGTAATACGCTGTCGTACGCGAACAGTGATGGGCTGGTTGCAGATCGCCGGCTGCATCCTAATGACAGCATTTAGCAAAGTAATAACAGGGCTTTGGGTAGAGGTTCTGTGCAAGTTTCTGAAATGGAGATACTTGAGTGGAACGTACCAGCAGATTTCAGCAAATTCAGGAGGCTTCGAAGTTAATATCTCAAACACTGTCAAGGGCCCGATCTTGTGTTTCACTCTGTTAGTAAATGTAACAGATGGTTTGCAAACATATCTGAGATCTGAAGCCTGACTGATTGTGTCAGTCTGATAGAAGGGGAATGCAGCCGTTTACCACATCAGAATGTGAGAAAAGAAAAGCTTCAAAATTAAAACTTGATAGAGAGCAACTTTCTCACTGAGGCTCACTGAGAACTCAGAGAGAACAGTTTCTAACATCAGCTACCTCATCACTAACCTCTGAATATTATTTAAATAAGGATCTGTCCCCTTCCAAAAAAAATGAATAAAAACCATATTTGAAACTTGTGATGCATGCACTAGTGAAATCGCCATCACAGATAGGCATGAGTTGCTATGGGGACCATTACGCTCTCACAAAATCCAGCAACTCAACTTTGTTTTGAATCCAGCTCAACAGGAGGCAAAATTCTGACTCTTCCCTTCATCCTGGAAGGAAGAATGCTGCTAACCTTGCAGAACAGGAATGTTAGTAGTGGGCTCCTCTCCCTCTCCCACTCCCATCACCATGTTGAAGCATAATGTAGATCAGCCAAGACCAAAGAGAGTTGCCACCATTACTGAAAATGTATGTGATAACTTAGTTAACTCGATTCATGCATCAGCATGAGATAGATCTAGGCAGGAAAAGTGGCCCAATTCAAAGCTCTGAAATGACAGGGTCAATGGCAGATTTGTCTGGACTTCTGACTGTGAATATATGTGAAAGTTAGAGTTGTTCTAGGAAGACTGCTAGGAAGTGATCATTTGGTATTGGATACAGTCAAAATGGAGATGCTTGGAGAATTACGGAGTTGCTCTTGAAGGAAAGGGTAGTTGGTTCCTTTTTATTTTAATCTATTAAGTTTCACTGAGGATTTCCTCTGTGCCAAGTACAGTGCTAGCTACAGAAGATATAACTGAACAGATGAGCCAAGTGTTGGCTACCATGGAGCTTTTACATCCAACAGAGAGAAACAGATGCTCTGAGGTAGTCACATCTGGGCTGAGCCTGACTGCACCGAATGAGAGAGATAATGGGGATAAACTCCCATTTTACCTTCAGTTTTTCTCTGTGGTGAACATTCCCAATTGGAGAAGCTGAGATGCAGAGTGGCTACAATGAAAAGAACTAGACAGCTATAGATTCAAATCCCAGTTTCATCACTAGCTGACTTCATTATTTTACTTGGCTAAGCTTCAGTTTCATTAGCAGTGCTGTGCTGACCTAATGCTCCAGCATTCCCAATTCTATTGCATGTCCTTCTTATAAATGAAGGTCTTCTCCAACATGATCCCAAGATAGCTGTTATCAAAAGAAGAAAATTAGTGTTGATGCATGCCATCTCATCCTTGGACATCACTTAAGTTTCACCAAATGTCCCAACAATGTCCTTTGTAACAGTAAAATACTGTTCAAAATCACAGGTTCCATTTTTTTCTGTCATGTCACTGAGTAGTCTTCTGTTTGAAGCATTTCCTCAGTCTTTGACTTTTATAACCTTGACATACCTAAATTTTTTTCTCTTTTAAAAATTTTTCAATGATAATTTACAGTCATATTCTGTATTCATTTCAGGTATACAGCATAGTGGTTAGATGATCATGTACTTTACAAATTAGTCCCCTAGAGAATTCAAACACCCACCTGGCCCCATTCATAGTTATTACAATAGTGTTGACTATTGCCAATAATTTACATCCCTGTGACTGTTCTGTAACTACAATCTTGTACTTCTTAATCCCTTCACTTTTTTCACCCAAGCTCTCAACCCTGCTCCCCTCTGTCAACCGTCAAGTCTGTACTCTGTATCTATGAGTTCTTAACATTCTTGGACAGGAAGGCCAGCTTGTAGAATGCCCTGCTATTTGGGCTTGTTTTCTTTCTCAGGACTTGACTCAGATACCCTCCCCCTAGATGCATGTCCCTCACATAGTGTGATTGGCCACCCACCACATTGACAGTTGCCTCACCTTGCTTGGACTCCAATGCAATGTCTAGTGTTTCACCTGTGGAATTCTTTTCCTCTTTTGTTTACACTCTGGTCCCAAATGCCATATTGTCTCCCCACCCAAGGGGATGATCTCATCCTATTGGGGCTCTGACATCTGTGCCAAGCAGCCCTCCTGACCAGATGGACCTCTGTCCCCTGTTCAGAGTCACTGTGTTCCTCCCTATTTAAAACCAATGTCTGCTTTGCTCTTCTCTATTTACTGAATTTAGGGTGCTCTTGTCCAATAATCCTCACAGCAGTGGATGGTCAAAGTGACTTTTGATCACCCAGTTTTACAAATGAGAACACTTAAGGCTCAAAGAGGTTAAGTAACTTGTCCTAGGTTGTGTAATTAACACTGAGATCAGAAATCAAATCTTGGTTGATCTGACTTCAGAGATACTGTAATGTCCTAAGATTCAGGAAATTTAGAGACATAAAGTATAAGCCACTTCCTTTAATTTTTTTCTTTGTTTTTCAACTACACTATACTCGTCATTTGAAAACAGAGTATATGGAAAAAATCTCATTCTAAAAACAGTTCCACAAAACAGAAACAGCCTAATGTTCAATGGAAGCACTTAAATTCACAGTAAAACCCCCTTCTTATGACTGCCCTTCTTTCCCCTACCTCCCACATTCTATTGGCTTTTCCTCCTTCCTGCAATATTGAATTGGAAAACTGGTGAGTAAAACATTAGCATATTAATACCTGTCATCTAGATATACTTATTTCTACCAATGCAGCATAAGACTGCATTGAACTATTTGAGTCCATCACATTGTTATTTATACTGAGTTTGTAGTTGTAACATTTAGGAATGATTTCTGGTGCAAGGAACAGAAAACCGAACACAGGGATATAAATGAATAGAAAAAAAAAAAAAGTAATAACATGAAATTTAGAGGGAGGCAGTTCTTGTGATGGTGCCTATGGCTTGATAGCCTTCCAACCAACTTCTCCAGGATTTTGTTGGCCATAGGTTGTTGTGGTTTCAGGAGCTGCCATGTTCAAAGTCAGGAACTGAAGGAGGAAGAACTTTGACAGTTACATCTTTCTCTTTTTAATAGGAAAACAAGTCATCCTAGACTTCTGTTTTTGTCTCCTAGGCCAGATCTGAGCTACATGGCCACCCTACACTAGCTGAGGCAGCAAATGAGAAGGGTTGCTAAAATGGGTGTTAGGTAGACAGTAACTTTAACTGCTACTCAGACCTAACTAAGGTGAACTGTTACTTGGCTCAGATATTGAGTAGCTTTAGCTTTTGAGTCAAGTGTCACTTTCTTAGGGATATCTTCTTTGACCCTCCAGGTTATATCTCTTCTAACAGCATTCCAGATTGCCTTCCTTTATCACAAGTATAATGTGTCCATACTTGAGAAGGGACATATTAAAATTTTAGGGGCACCTGGCTGGTGGCACAGTGGATAAGGTACAAGTCTGTGAACCCAAAGGTCAGTCACTGGTTTGATTCCCAGCCAGGGCACATAACCAGGTTGCAAGCCAGGTCTCCAGCCAGGTCCAGAGCTGGAGGCAGGTGAAAGGTAACCATACATTGATGTCTTTCTCCCCCTCTGCCTCTCTCTCTCTTTCCCTCTCTCTAAAAGTAAAAATAATGAAAAAAAGAAAAGAAAAGAAAAGTTTGGGGGCATATTTGTCCTGTTAAGGAATAACTAAAAATTAGTCTGGATGTAAGCATTTGGATGGTTTTACAGCTCTCTATGCATGTATAATATGGACTAAAAAAGTCACTCTATATAGCTTAGACATTACACTTGAAAAATGTTTCATTTGATGTTTGAACATTCGAGCCAGCTGTGAATTTGTTCAAAAAATAGGTGAGGTGTGCATTTTCCCATAATTATTTTTCAAAGTGAATTATAATTTCCTTCTTATTACCCAGTTTCCACTGAAATAATGAACTGCACCCTCAAGCACAATTGCAAATTCTGGTAAGTGTGACCTCTGCGAACATATTAATTTAGGACAGCTTTTCCTAAATTGTTTTCCCTGTGACATCAGGTGAATCGATCACAAGAGACTTAATAACCTCAGTTTAAGTCTACATCCTTTACAAATCTGTAATCACCACACATCAGACATGCCATTAAAAAGCTTATATTTGTACAGCAAATCACTGTTTTTTTCCAAAGCATTTGGCTGAATGGCCACATGAACTAATTGGTGTTTATTACAACCTACTTATCTTCTGGGCTAAGCACTGAGCAGGTAAGACAACATATTTTAACTCAGAGTGATATGCAACTACTTTGAAGAGAGAGAATAAACTTGAAAGCCTACTTATGCTCTTAAAGCTGCCTTTTACTTTCTCAAACCAATAAACAATAATCTCTCAATAGACCATGCATGGCCATTCTGATAAAGACAAATGTGCCATGATCGATATATTTTAATTAAATAGAGAGCATTCATCAATGTGGAAATTCATGTTCCTAGGACCAGGCTGACTGTATCAGCTCAATTGTAATTGTTCCAGGTCCATCCTTAGGATGCATGGACATATTAGTCCTATTAAAGGATAGTTGTTTATATTTAAATTGCAATAAGAAAACAAATCTTCCAAGGAAAAGAAGTAAGCAGGTACTTTAAAGACTCATATGCTCAGAAGACAAAATAGATTCACCATCTGTGCGTGAAATAAGCCAAACCTTAATTTTACCTCCTAAGACCTATTAAGAAATAAAAATAAATTAAATTTAAAATTAAATAAAAAGATAGACTAAAGAGATAACATTCTCACAATTCATGGAACATGATGCATGCTATGCAGTCGTTTGTTTCCATAGATTATTGGATCCCAGAGAAAAATGGGTCCTTTCTTGTGTAGTTTAGGGAAGATTAGGATTTTGGTCATCAAATCCCACTAGGTGAAAAAGAAGCAGCATCTTGCATTGGAACCCTGATCTATTTGCTTAGTCTGCCCCCAAAGAACCTCAAATTTCTCTTTTTTAAGGTACCACCTGGTATATTTCTGATTCCTATCATCCAGGCACAAATAACTTGCTAACGTGTTTTGTTTTATGCCCTTACCTGTTTATTTTCTTCTCTATTGCTTATTTATTTGTTTGTTTTCTTTTTCTTACTTCTAGAAAGGAATTTCCATGTGAGCAAAGGCTATGTCTCTTTAGATCACCATAGTAACCCCACAGCCTAGAACATGGCTTAATATACCACAGACTTGCAATAATCTTTTGTGAAATGAATGAATTCAAATAAAGTACTTAAATAAACAATGGCCTGCACATTCAGTAAGTATTAGTGTTCTTCCCTGTTAGCTCTCAATAAAATTACCAGGAGCACAAAAACAACAAAATCTTCTTCTTAGCCTTTTCTAGTCCTCTTGAAAACTGCTATTGTAGGCTTCATCCTCTCTTCACTGCTGAATATTTTAACTAGGTAGTTTCCACCCACACTGACAGATACAAAGGCAGCTGAGCCAAAGCATATCAAAAAACAACAACAACGAAAAACCCAAACCAGAACATTGATGATCAAGAGATTCTACCCTGACAGACTTTGAAACATGAGAAGAATATGAAATCCTAGGAGGGCAGTCCAACCTATCTGGTAGTTCCTTGGGGTACTCATGTATATTTGTTTTTGTCCAGATTACTAGACCATGATCCAGGAAGTCAGTTCAAACATTTGGAGATAGACCCACCACAAGCAACACTACTGGGAGCCAAACTAAAGAGAAACTAATGAAAATTTCCCACCTTCCTATTTCAGATACATTATACCAGATATGGAAACAATTTTTTTTTCATACCTGAGCCAGCTTGACAGTCTAAAAAACTGCTGTTTTCTCTGATTTTAAGTTTTGGAACTCCCCCTGGAAATAGCAAACAACACATGTTAAGAATCACTCTGTCAAACAAGGTAAGGGTATTCCTTTCCCATAACTTTAGAAGTCCGGATGTCTATTGATAAAACACATTGAAAAAGTTGCTTTGAGAGTCTTTATTCTGATTTAAGTTATAGCATGTGAGGGGAAAAGTGATGTGCTTATGTCTTTATTTGACAGTAATTTACCTCAAGAAAACCTTTTCTTTTTTTTTTTTTTCTACCTAAGTCATAGCTTTAAAAATATCATTAGGTGAGAGACATTAATCACAATATTTTCCCCTGCAAAACAGAATACACCAGGAAGGCAAGAATTAACTTTCCCACCAATGCCTAATTTTCTTACAGGCATAAATGATACTGACTTTATGATTAGCTTCTCAGCTACAGACATACCAGGAAAGAAAAGGCTTCATGAAGAAATCTTTAGTCTAGACTTCCTACAATCTAGGCTTGTGATATTGGATAAATAACATCCAATTGCTCAGCTTGTATTATGTAACATAATAGAGAAGGGTGTGATTCGGTTTCCCTCCTCTCAATTAGAGTAGTTCAGCTAGTTTCTATTTTAAGTGTTAGGAGTTTGCATGAGTCAGTGTAGTGAGTTGAACAGTATCTCCCAAAAAGATATGTTTGCTTTGGAAACCGTGAATGTGAGCTTACTTGAAAAAGAAATATCTTTGCAGAAGTAATTAGGTTAACAACCTTGAGATGAGATTGTCCTAGATCACCCTGGTGGACCGGAAACCCAATGACCAGTGTCCTTATAAGAGAGGACTGAGAAGGATACCATGTGAAGATGGAGTCAGAGAGTGGAATAATGAACCTACAAGCCAACGAGTCATGGAACCACCAGAAGCAGGAAGACACGAGCAAAGATTGTCCCCAAGAGCCTTCAGAGAGAGAGAGTGTGGGCCTACCAATAACTTAATGTCAGACTCTGGACTCCAGAACTATAAGAGAGTAAGTTCCTGTCACCCAGTTTGGGTTCATTTATTTCAATGGCCAAGAAGATGAATACGGTCAGGGGTTTGACAGGTGTTAAAATTACAGTGAAGAGAAGTCATAAAGGTATCTTCAGCATCCCAGTCAGCATTCCTGGATAAGTAATAGCAAAGAGGAGATTTTGCCACCTCTAGACCTGAAGAGACAAAGGGAAGGAACAGCCTCATCTTTATTTATGAGCAATGAAGCAGCTGGGGCTGCGCAGAGGACCTGCCCACAGGAAGCTGTAGTGGGACACACTATGGAGCCGGAAGAGTGGAAGGTCAAGACACAGTGACAGCCAAAGTGGAAACACAGGAACCTGGCCCCTATTGCTCTTCCTTGTCCTCCAAGGCTCTTGGGGGTTTCCCATTGTCCAAATACAACCAGGAACAGAGAGCAATGAACCAGAGGGTTACACCCATAGGGCTCAGCCCTCTGGGGTACAAAGCAGAGCAGGGAAACATGCTGTGAGAACTCAAATGGGGAATAAGTTAGAGAGATGCCAAATAAGATGTAGTTTTAAAAAATAATTTTGGGGGGAAAAAAGAGGAAGAAAGCATAAAAACTCCAGGGATTATTTCCAGAAGCTATTTTAATTCTGACAGGGGATAACTCTCTGAAACACCATACAGAAATACCTTCTTCCTTCCCAAGTTTCTGTCCTCTCTGCTTTGAAAAGCATCGCCTCGGCAAAGTTTAATAAATCTTTAATAAATCTCAATAAATTTCTTCAATCAGCCCAACAGAAGGAAACTGGCATTTTTACAGCAGTCCCAAGAACTCTTGGAAGATATTTATATAACTTCTCAAGTAAACCTAATAACAGTTATATAAGGCAAGCATTGTTGTATCCACATTACACAGAATTAAATTGAGGCTCAGAGAAATTGAGTGAAATTTTATGGCTAATAAACAACTAAGCTGGCCCTGGCTGGTGGCACAGTGAATAAGGCACCAGCCTGTGAACCAAAAGGTTGCTGGTTCGATCCCCCAGCCAGGGCACATAACCAGGTTGCAAGCCAGGTCTCCAGCCAGGTTTGTAGCTGGAGGCAGGTGAAAGGCAACCATACGTTAATGTCTCTTTCCCTCTCTCCTTTCCCTCCTCTCTAAAAATAATAAATAAAATCTTTTTAAATTAATTAATTAAACAACTAAGCTGAGGTCTAAATCACTTCTCTCTGACACCAAAAGCTGCTCTCATCTTCCTGCTAATCTCACTCTCAAACTAGAACACTATGCAAATTAAAATTCTGCTAATAAACAAATACTGTTGTCTTCTAGAAGAGTTCTATTTTTTACTCTTAGTTGATCATTTCAAGACCCTTCTCAGCCATATTTGGGATAGGAAAAAAAGTGAATGACTGCCACCCAATGATAGTCTTTATTAACATGTTCAAATAAACACCATACTTTCTTACTACTAATCACAAAATATGTTCCAATCATGGTGGAAGAACAAGAAACAAAGTCGTTATCCCACTGTAAACAATGAGAAAGCTGGAGGAAAGTAAAAAACAAATGTTTTTTTGGGAGTGGACAACAGCCTGTTCATAACTGATTCTTCATACAAGAGAAACAAGTGAGGATATCAGCCCTGCTACTTGAGATTTCTGCCCAGATTCTCTCTTTCTCTCTCTCTCTCTCTCTCTCTCTCTCTCTCTCTCTCTCTCTCTCTCTCTCCCTCCCACCTCACCCCCTGTCTACTCTCCCCAAGACAGAAATTAGACCAGGAATGATGTCTCCTTTGATCCTGTTCTTATTTACTAGATAGAGAGGTGCAACTTTTTCCCCAATACCACAGCAAGTTTTATATTTAGGTAAGAAACATTTTGCATGTGCTGTACAATGGCTGCACATTCCTTAAAAGCTGCAAAGGATGGATCCTCTGTGTGCAGAAGGCTAAACTAGGAATATTTCCTTAAAGGAAGTTGAGAGCTCCGGTCCCAATTTTGAAGCAAGTGAGTTTTTAAATCTATTCTCTGCTTCTTTCTTTGTGATTTCCACAGAAGAGCTACAAGGATTTTAGATCACACCAGGTCAAAAAATAGATACACATTTTATAATACCAAGGAACTATGCAGAAATGCCAAGCAGAATGCCATTCAATTCTTCCTTTTGGCATTTGGTTATTACTGCTGTCAAGCTATTGAGACATGAAAAAACATATACAACTCTGATTACAAAGATATAAATGGCAAGTGAGGTAGAATCTTTAAATCCTTGACAGCAAACCTCTGAATTTCTAACAACAGCCCCACTATGATGTCCTAAGTATGTCTTTGGGTTACCTGGTATCTCATGACTTTTTAAAAAGATTTTATTTATTGTTTTTAGAGAGAGGGGAAGGGAGAGAGGCAGAGAGGGAGAGAGACATCAATGTATGGTTGCCTTGCACCTGCCTACAGCTAAGGGTCTGGCTGGAGACCTGGCTTGCAACCTGGTTATGTGCCCTGGCTGGGGAATTGAACCAGCGACCTTTGGGTTTGCAGGCCTGTGCGTTATTCTCTGTGCCACCAGCCAAGGCTAGTAAAGAATATTTTTAAAGTATTTGGAATACACCTTTAAGATTAACTTACTTTATCATTAAAATGCGATAGAATTGTCCTTCCAACCATTTATCATTCAACATGAAAAACTTTTTAAAAAGAAAGAAGAACAAATGAGTGGGTGGTACAACTAGGAAAATGAGAAAAGGCCAAAAGGCCGTTTTGGGATCCAAAGCTTTTACTGAGAAATTAATGAGGTCTTTAGCCTCTAAAACAGTCAAAGCTCCAAGAAGAAATTAATTTTTTAGAGCCCTTCTGCTTTAGATAACAGCTGGAAAATACTACCTTAGTATTTTGTGCATTGCATGTTTTTATCATATGTAATCGATGTTATACTTAATGCAGCCTGACATTCCAAGTGATTAAGGGCCTGGTGGGACATTAACAATGCAAGACCTTATTTGCATTTATACTAATGATTTTATAATGGAGGTTTTATTATATTAATTATGACTATTGGGAGTCAGAAAAAAAAAAAGCAGAAGAAATCCAAAAACTTTACTCTTTGATAAAATAGCCGGTACCAAATTTGTTGACATAAATGGTTATTTGCACAAAGGGAAACAAAAGGCTTTATGACTATTAATCATTATAAGCTTGATGTACATGATAGTCATTACTAACTTAATTTATCCATTACTGCTGGGTTTTAGGTGTATCTTTTCTTTCCTTTTTGTCCTCCATGAAATATAAATTTAATTTTTATATAACTACAGCTTGAGCATTGAAGTTGCCTGGCCTGCAAAGTCAAATTGATTTGTTCCACATTCCTGCACCTGCCCACTCCCTCCCCAACCCAGTCTAATAGCACAACTCAGTTCAGAGCTAATTTCTCTGTTGCTGTCTCACAGGGTGTTTGGAGAGTGAACATTTTTTAAATGGCAAACTGCTTATTAAAAGCAAAAATTACTAGACCCCCACCCCCCCACCCCGCCGGAGGTGAGGAGGTAACCTAAAAAATCTATACAGGTTTGAACCTTACAAGTAATCACTGATGGTAATTAGAGAGACTCCATAGCATCTTGAAGCTATTTGGTCTCTGATGGGCGCAATAATTTCTTTGTGTTCATGCAGAAAGCTTTCTCTATGGATGTGAACATCCGAGCTGCCAAATTAAATATTATTTGAAAGAAGTAACTTTCTTATATCCCTTCCAACCAGCCAAGTGCCGAGGGGAGAGCTAACGGGGCAGTCAAGCTACCGGAAGGCAACGGAGTCAACACATGTGGATAATTGTGAATTGTACTGTTGCCTACAAGCAACAGAGACAAGGAAATGGTGTAATTTGCCTCTCCTGCTTGTTCCTCCAGCAACACGCTGCCTGTAATAAGATTTCACACTTTAATTCTTCTGAGAACCTTGCAGTGTTTTACAAGTACTAATTACTGAGCATCTCACCATGCTTAACTAAGACAAGCACAGACTTCAGCCCAGATTCAATTTTTTTTGATAGATTTTATTTATGCATTTATAGAGGGAGGGGAAGGGAGGGAGAAAGAGAAGGAGGGATTGATGTTCGAGAAATACATCGATTGGTTGCCTCTTGCACACCCCCAACTGAGGACCTGGCCCAAAACCCAGGGATATACTCTGACTCGGAATCGAACCGGTGACCTTTTAGTTCACAGGCCAGCACTCAATCCGCTGAGCCACACCAGCCAGGTCACAGATCCTATTTTTAAAGTTGGTGAGCAGGGAGAGAAAAATTCACTATTCTGACCAGCCTCAGGAGAGGATTAGGAGAAGAAACAGCTCCCTGACATCACAAGCTTTCCTGCCACCATAAAACAGCATGAAATGCATCCTAGGAATAACATGTTTTTATATGAATTTTTATTTATTCAAAAATGATACTGGATAGACAAGGAGTGCGTCACAAGGAATGAAAGAGCCTATTTGGGATGTCAGGCATGCAGACAGGGCACCATCACCCCTTGTTATGGTGCTGGGATGAAGGTGCCTACAAGGACCGGTGGGAGCTGCGAGCAGAGTGCCTTAATACACTCGGGGAACTTGGAATTTTAGTTAGAAGCATTACTGCAGGGAGAATGGGTTTTCGGGCAAAAACAAAACAAAACAAAACAAACAAACACATAAACAAAAGAAAACCCAAGGTCTTTGCAAAAGCATGGAGATATGTTCCTGAACTAGCAAATAATTTGATGCCATTTCAATTTAGGTGGGGAAGACTTGAATGTACATAGCTATGCATGGGTGGAATGAGTAGAATTGAAGAGGGGAGTGTAGAAGGAAGAGATAAATATCTTTCTTCAGAAAGTAAACCCCTTATCTTTTAAGCAAAACCTGATTTAAGATCACTGGTACTTTAACATTATAGCAAACACGTGCTTTCACAAAACCCACATTGTAACAGTAATTCCCCAAATCTGATTCATTAATGTAGCAGCCACATCGCTTTTCAGCTTTTATAATCTCATTAGAAAACCCTGAATTGGAATCTTTTATTCCAAGCCTCTTTCTCCAAAGGGATTAGGAGCAGGCTTCTATTATAAATTGGTTTCCTGGCTTTATTGAAGGTAAATAGTTCTAGCTTTAATAAAGATATAATATATATCCTGTCATTTTTCATTGGTAGTCTTGTAAAAGTTGGGCTTTTAACTACAATATAAATATTTCTTTCATACTTTCACATAAGGATGAAGAATGTACTTATCTATCTCCCTCCCCCTATAAAAGATTCGAAATCCATTTAAACTTGAGAATTTTAGAAAGCTGTTGACAAGAAAAGATAAAGAAGTATTTTGCCAACCAAAGTGGCATCACTGTCACTGTTAATTTGCTTTAAATTTGCCATAGAAAGGAGATTTTCATTTCATGCTAGTATTTCTTATTGGCTTCAAACCAACCAGTGGATATTATATTTTATGGGCTCAGGCATGAAGTGTATGGCTAAATATCAATCTTGAAAACTATTACACTTACAGCCAGATCCACATACCTAGTGACTAAAACATCACTTAAAATACTTATGTATGAATCTGAGAAATGATGTCACCTTGTCCCATTAGAAATTGATCCCAGACTGGACTTAAGTGTTCATTGTGCTGTCAGGGTCTTACTAAATAAAGAGAAAAATTGTATAATATGAAGTTTTCATATTTGATTTCTCTTGTGTTTCCTAGAAACGATGACATATGACACATATATGGTTGAAACCAATAGAAAGACTCTCTAAGAAGGATTCATATGAGGGTTTGGGACATAAGTCATTCATTCATCTACTCAAAGAAGCATTTAGTTATTAATCTTCTACTAAAATAAAGTAATGGGTTCTATGCTGATAAAATAATAATTAGAAGACTCTGCATTTTGCCACATGGGAAAAACAAATATTATTAAATAGGAACAATTCAATGTGATAAGCATTATAAAATACATTTTGAGAACATTAAAGAGGAGATTGCTGACTCTGCCTATGAGGGCTAAAAATTTTGTTTAAAAAAAGCTTGGCACTTGTGCTAAATTGAATAATTGTGTACAATCAGGGTTCATTATGATAGAATTATATATCTACACTTTGACATTCGACATTCCCCTGATAGGCAGAGCAGGCTAACTACCTGTTAGCATTGATCTTGGCCATGTTCTTTGTTCTGGGAAAAGAGATGTCAGTGGACATAAGACTAGCAGAAATACAAACCTTGTTCATAGGTTTGAATTTGCCCTTATACTCCATCCAGCAGGGAGCCTAGAGCAAAATGGCAACCTAGACCCACACCAACCAGGAGCAGAGCCACTAACCTAAGTCCTGTCTGGACCACCCCAACTGTGAACATGAGAATAATGCTGGTTGTTGCAAATCATGAAGGCTGTTTATTCACATTTTTTTGTAGCAAAACTAATACAATAGTTAAGCTGGATTTTAAAAGCTGAATCTTCAAGGAGAACAAAAGGAAAGAAATTGCAGGGGGATGGAATAGCATGTAAAAAAAGGAATGGAGGCAGAAAATTTCACGGCATGTTCCTAAGCATCAGGGAACCGGGTATTTCCTTCCCTTTTACAGGTTATGGGAAGGGATTGACCAGCTTAAAGTCAAATTTGGAAGACTGGTTGAGACCATATTACTAAAGAGTTTGAAATATATTCCCTATATAATCAATAGATACACTTGAGGAATATAGTATTACAATTAGTCCCTGGATTAGCATTTCAGGTCCAACTTCTGCTTTTTCCAAGCTTAGGTCTAAGGTAAATCCTTGAACTGCTTTACCCCTATATATTGGTGAAATAGTTTTCTTGGTACAATGCTTATGGTAAGGGCCAGAGCCTCATTCACACATCAAAAGCTGAATGGTTTTTATCTTTTAATTCAGCATCAGAAACACTGTAATAATCAAGGAGCAAAAGTAGCAGTAAGACAGCCTCCTCTGAATTCTCAGTCCCAACTGTACCAGAAATCATTATGAAGGATCATTTGGTTTTACTCAGCATTTGCACTGGGATTGACTTGAATTTAGTGCATGCAGGTTTCCCCACAAGCCTCTGCCCTCCCTATAAACACAGCAACACTCAAACAAATCTTTGCCAACCACAGGGACCAGGGCACCCAGGACAGCTCTCTGTAGCCTCTTAAGTAGTCAGGAGACATGGCTACTGTCACAGTGACTATGCTGAAGATTTATGGGGACTGTGATTGTGGTTCAGGGAACCTGCTCAAGCAGGCATAAATCTTGACAAAAGAGTCAGTCAAGCCACAGAAAGACACCACAAGGAAAAGCCACAAGTGCTAAGGGCTATACTTATTAGCATTACAAAACCAAGGTATGCTATCAATCTCATTTACATATGGACGCAAGCATCTTGTTCTAAATCATTTTTGTATTTCACAATATACTTGTAAGATCAATAAAGAGAGGAGGTAGGCAGTAGTTCTCCCAGGGAGATAAGTCAGTGATTAAAACAAAAATGCTACAATAATATCTCACAGTTATGTAAGTGCTTGCTAGTTCACAAATTGCTTTCATGTTCAGTATCTTCCTTCTAACATGACTACAGACTTGTGAGTCAGGCCATGCAGATACTTTCTAACATCTATGGATCAGAAAACCAACCCTGGGAATGTTTCAGAGAGAAAAGCTTTCCTAAGACCTCAGTTTGTTCCTGACTAAGTTAGGGTTTAAAAAGCCTCTTGCTAATTGAAAGACTCTCAAAACAATCACAGTTCTGTTGCACAAGCTGTCACTGTCAGACCTGCATCTAGCCAGGAGGGAGAGCCATTGCTATACACTGAAGGTTGGTGTCTCCCCTAAATCAATACAGTGAAACTCAACCTCCATTGTAATGGTATTAGGCGGAAAAGGGGTCTTTGAGGGGTGATTAGGCCTCCAGAACTGTGAAAACAAATGTTTGTTGTTGAAGACACCCAGTCCATAGTATTGTTTGCTTTTTGCTCTTTTTTTTAATCACAGCCCAAATGAACTAAGACAAGTATACGACCAATCTAATAAAATCAAGGGAAGGCTTGTAGTGAGGTAGGAGCCAGTGATTAATCAGTGAAACCACCATAAGCTTTACAGGGATATAACACCTAAGAGTCTAAAGAATACTTTCCTAACTAAAATTAAAGTTATTGGTTTTAACTCCATTACATATTTTCTCAGGGGAGGTAATCGTGTCAAATAGCTTAAATCGTGAATGGCAGGATTTGACTTACAAAACTTCTTCCGTATCACTTGGCAAGCTCTAATTTCATAATTCTTTATTTGAAGAAGCATGTGTCCCTTGCAGTGAAAGACTTCCCAAGAACAACTCAATTATCTGAGAGTCAAAACCTGTTACCTTAACGCTGGTCAGATAAGGCACAATTAGGAGTATTCATACCCTGATTCCTCAGGGCTGAAGAAGGATCACATTACCTGATTCCTAAATCCATAGTGCAACCCACAGTCAACAAAAGCAAACCACACACACACACACACACCTTAAAGATTCTGTCTATATCTAAATGTCAATTGTTATTACCCTATTCTTTGTAACTTAACCAGAATTTTTCTGGTCACTAACATTTCTGTAAATCATCAAGGGCTTAGTTTTTGCAGCATGATTTTCTGCTCTCTCTCTCTCTCTCTCTAAATATTGATTTCACTCATCTATCACCTCCCGCAGCCATTCTCTTCCATCTGCTCTGTACCCACCTAGCTGGAACACTCAGACAACTTTTCAAAAATAATTCAGTCAAGTATTATAAGTAGCACTTGTAACTATCATATTTTGCTGAAGGCTTCGCATGATTGGAAAGGCTGATATCACGGTAAAGTACATTACTTAAAATGTTAGCAATAACTATTAACAAGAATTTCTTACCCCGCACTAGGGGATTTCTCACTGGCCCCTTAATTCATCATATTTTTTTTGCAGGGAGGGTACCCACTCTCCCTCATCAAAACTTAAGTCTCATAACAAATCTGCTGAATAATTTTGCTTAGCACCCATGATTCTGCCTACCTTTGCATATCCAAAGATTAGATTCTTTATTCTACTCTATCAAAACAAAGGCCATAGATCCCTTGTCCCCCCTTTGGCAGGACAGAGAACCTATCAAAAGATTTGAAAATCACTTATCCTTTCTCCTGCCCCACCCCGCCCCAAGTCACTCTAAGTGCCAGGTTATAATGATAAGGAATAACTCCTAGTAGATCCCACTTCAGAGAGTAGAAGTGACTCCAATCCATTCAGGATTTTTATAATCCTGTTCTAGGGCTTCAGCAATGAATTTCCCTTGAAAACAACAGTCAGCTATCAAAATAGCTTGGCATTCTGTCTGTGGATGATACCCATGCTGAGTTTCTGCAACACCAGATGTCATTGAATAAACCGTTTTTAAACAGAAGAGCTAGTCGTGCGCATGTAATCGGACAGGATGCTCCTACTACTTCCCTGTGATTGAATTACATGGAACGTTTCTATCCTTCTTTGTTTTAAAATTAGTGTGTGTCCTAGTTCTTGGGTCTCCATTCCCTCATCACTTAAGCTGTTTTATGTAAAATTCATTACTATTCTCTGATGCGGTCCCTCTGTGCAGTAGATAATAATAATGAGAACAAATGGATACACCCTAAACTTTCTTCAGTTGCTTCTAGTTTTCATGATGCACATGCTAGGGAGAAGCACCTTCAGCTGTCTACATCCCCAGAATTTTTCTGGGAGCTGGTGATGATGTTCAAGTTAGTGTCACGGTTAATTAAGCACACAGTGCTAGAATCAGATCCTGCCTCACTCCTATCACTTCTTCGATCAAGAGTCAATTTCTAAATGTCATCTTACTTAACCTGTTGCTAGCATTTGACAGAATTGATCACTCTTTCTCCTTAAAACCCTTTCTTCCCTTGCCTTCCAGGATACACCCTCCACTCCCGACCCTTCTACCTTACCCCTGACTCACTGGGAGCTCCTGTTCAGTTTTCTTTTTTGTTTCTACCTGAAAATGTTGAGATGCCTGAGAGGTTACTCCTTGCCTGTCTCATCTACCTTTCTGAGTGACCTCAACCAGTGTTGTGACTTTAATTTGCCCTAGGTTTCTCCCCTGAACTTCAGATTTATAGGATCAACTCAAAGTTCAAGCTGAGTTCATGATTACTACCTCTACCCAGCCCATCCCCCAACAAATCAGGTTTTCCTGCACCTGGTGGCATCTCAGGTTATCCATCTTCTCATCATCCTTTTCTATCTTATCTCAACATAATTCAGGATCTGGTCGATGATCACCATCTCTATCACTTTCAAGTCACCAAAATCTCTTGCCTAAATTATTGCTGCAAGTTCTTCTCTTGACCTGTCGCCTTTTACGCTATTAGCAACACAGCAGAAAAAATCATTCTGTATCCAACATGTAAACAGATACATACTGGTGATTTGTCTGTTGGTTCATAGGCTTGTAGTAGTTCTGTATTCTCCATTCTTTTCCTGGGCTGAAAGCATGAAAATTACATTTCCAAATCCCTTTTGCCAACTGTGCCCTTGCTGGGTTCTGCCAACAAGAGGCACTGGTGGGGCTTTTAGCAAGTTTGGAAAAAAATAGATGGTCTCTGCTTCTGGCTCCTACAGTAGCAGCAGGAAGAGACCTCAAGCCAACGAGGGCTCCCATGAGGCTGGAGCCTATTCCAATGTCATTGGTGATTCAAGGATTATCAACAAGGGGTAGCCCTGGCTCAGTGATGCTCCCTGTGGCGTCCACAGGGGTGACCCAGGCTACACTAGCAGAAAAGGCAATGCGAACTCCTTTAGTCCAGGACAAAGGCAGGTCCAGGGCCACAGCAGGAACTGTAGCAGGGTTCTGGTTATTTCTGGGAAAATGATCATTTCCCTTTGGCTCTTCCGACTCCTATTTCTTATTCCTACCCGACTCTGTTGCTGTTTTCCTGACTGGACATTCATCGATGCAACCTAGATGCAATATAATACAATAAGTGCTATGATTGCAGTTATATAGGTGAAGCTGGTGTAGGGGAAAAAATCATTATTCTGCTTTTGGGGACAGAAGTGAGTGAAAGCTTCACTAAGAAGAAATTTCTTTTCTTTTCTTCTTTTTTTTTTTTTAAAGATTTTATTCGTTATTTTTAGAGAGGAGGGAAGGGAGAGAGGCAGAGAGGGAGAGAAACATCAAGGGATGGTTGCCTTTCACCTGCCTCCAGCTACGGACCTGGCTGGAGACCTGGCTTGCAACCTGGTTATGTGCCCTGGCTGGGAATCAAACCAGCAACCTCTAGGTTCACAGGCTGGCACCTTATCCACTGTGCCACCAGCCGGGTTTCGAAGAAATTTCTTGCTAAGGATTTAAAAGGTTCATAGGGAATTAAAATGAGGGAGAAGAAGGAAGGCATCCTAGGCAGAGAAAATAACAAGCGTAAGTTTAGCTATTTATTTATTAAGATTTTTTTTTATTCATTATTTTTAGAGAGAAGGGCAGGAAGGGAGAAAGAGAAGGAAATATCAGTGTATGGTTGTCTTTCACCTGCCTCCAGCTGGGTACTTGGCTGGAGACCTGGTGTGCAACCTGGTTCTGTGCCCTGACTGGGAATCGAACTAGTGACCTTTTGGTTCACAGGCCAGTACCAATCCACTGAGCCATACCAGCCAGGGCCAGTTTAGCTACTTTTTAAAGCATGATACTTAAAGGACGTCCCCAAAGTGTGACATTATCAATAGATATATATTATTATATAATCAATCATTAATGATGCATAATTAACATGTATATTTAATTTTATACTTCAATTATGATTTTTTCCAGAATTCACTCTACACTGGTTATATAATTGTCTCCAGATTTTTCTTGTTCTCTTAGGAAATATGATCATCACCCCTTTTAAGTCAACACGATTGCAGACTGTAAGTAGCCAAGGGCAAAACTGGGGATAAAAAAGGTTGTGCAAACAAGTTTCATGCATGCTGTCTGACAGATCAAAGAAATTAGCAGCTATGTAACCCAGGGGAATGCATCGAAACAAAATTAATCAATGTTTGTAAATTGCTTTGAGATGCTGAGTGAACATATACATATGAAAACTTGTATCATCATTTTTCTTATCTAACCCAGTTTGTTTCTGAGATGATAAATGGCTGAGTGTCACAAAGCAGAAAGTGCCCAGATGACGTTTATAAAAGGCAATTTGACATTAAGAAAATAGTAAATCTCTATTAAATTTTATGAAGATTGCTTCTTTGCAAGAAGCAATAATAAACATAAATGATGAAACAATAAAAGGCTAGGCATGTGTGATTGGAAGTCTTTAATGCATGTCTCAGGCATGTGATAAGTCATAATGATAGAATCAAATTGACTTAATCAAGAAGTCTGCATTAATGACCTAGTAATTCATCCCTGTTGTCTATTGCTACAACAATATCAACATTTTTACAAGTTCAAGGATCTGCTTTTTCCTTGTGCACCATTAAAAATATCTAAAATGCTGATTAACAACAGATGTCCTTTGGCCAAAGTCAGTATTTAATATTAATTGTAAAATCTTGAAGGGCCTTTAGCTTTAAATGTCACATTTTAGGGAACAAAGCAAATGTGAACATGGCAATTCTTTTGACTTTCTGTTTAGCTAGATTGTTCCTGTGATGCAACTTAACAGACCATGAAATGGACTCCTTCGAAACTAAATTTCAGTAGATTAAAATCTATAGGAAGTTTTACACAGCTACTCTTCCTATCTCATAAATAGGACACTTCAAAAATAGTTCATTTTAAAAATTGCAAAAATTAGTGCCTTAAGTAAAGATAATTGGACTATTAACATCTCCAAATAACTCTCCTTCGCATGCAAGCTTGTCATCAGACTTGGCCTCAGAGCTTTGCAGTTGCCAAAATACCATAAATCTTCGATACTTGACAAGCAACAAACAAAAAGATCGGATCTGGTTCATGCTTATGTTATAGTGGCACATTCTAAAGAAAGCGAATTAAATTCTACAATCCTGTCTCTGTGAGGCCCAGGGATACTAAGCTGTGCAACTCCATAACACACCACCCACAACATATTCCATTTGAATGATGCTCCAAACCCCACCATCTATGCATCTCTGGGGCAGTCCGATATGATTATGACTATTTCATTCATTTCATGACTTCATCCTTCCTTGGCTGTCCCTGAAGTCTGGAAAAATATCACTATTTTTTATGGTTTCTTGACTTAGCATATAGCAGAGGATGGCAACCCTTGGATGATATGCCCAAAAAAAAAAAAAATAGTATTATCAATCACTTTCCATTTAAAGCCTGTTTCTTTCTCTATTTCAGAGAAATTTACTACATGCTGCAAGGGTACCAACTGGATCGTATTCCCCTTTTATCCTCATGTCTAGTTTTCAGTTTTTGGTGGTTCTCCAAGGCCTAGTGATTAAGAGCCAGCTAGTCGCTCAGTTTATTTTTCCAGCATCACTTCCCACCAACTACTCACTACCTCCCAGGTACAATAAGTTCTGGGGATCGTGGACTGTCCCTGATTTTCAGAAAGGTCACGCACTTTGATGTTTCCGCACTACCATTTCTCACTGCTTGGAATAACATTCTGAATTTTTTCTCTTGGGGAGATTCTATTCATTCTTTTAAATTAACTTTTATTTTTCCTCTTTGACGTATGGACTTTTCCACTCAGATGTATTTTATTCATCCAGGGAATATTTATAAGATGTCTCTTATCTGTTGGGCATTAAAAATTGGAGATTCAACAATAAAAATAGGAAGAAAAAAAAATTCCCTGACCACAAAAAGATTACAACATTTATTAAAGAGGCAATTTATTTTTTTATTTTTATTTCTTTGTAAGTTCTTTGGCTTCTCCATTCCCTTTATTCTTCTCAACATCTCCTGTCTATTCTGTAACCACCAATATGTACGTTTAAATTTTTTTCCTTTTACATCCAGACAATTCACCATTTAATTATTGCCTCTTTTAGCTTCTCAAATCATATTAATACAGAGTTTTCTTTTCATTATTTCAAAATGCCTACATTAATTCATTTGTTTAAAGAATTACTCTAAGTAAAATTAAAGAGGCAATTTAATACAGAAGACTAAGTGCTGAGATGCAGAGAAGTGCTGAGTGCTATGTTAAAGTTAAGACCTTGGGACACCTAACCCAACTCCAGTGACATGGTCTGGAGTGCATGTCAGCAGGGTCAGAGGAATAATCCTCCAAGAGTCAGATGAGTAGAGGGGGAACATCAGCTAGAGGACCCAGGGGTTAGGAAACTATTTGATGGCAGGTAGGCAGTGTATGCCCTAAAGCAGGCATTTGGAATAATCATGTCTTGGAGGCTGTATGGTAACAAGAAATAAAGCTGTCTGGTTTCTTCCTACTGTAGCCCACCCTCCCTTCCTTTTCCTTTCCTCTCCTTTCGTCTCTCTCTCTCTATCTCTCTCTCTCTCTGTCTCTCTCTCTCTCTCTCTGTCTCTCTCTCTCTCTCTCTCTCTCTTTACATTTTATTCCATGATTTTAAGAAATTCAACTAAGTTATAATCTCAAAGTATTCCAGATTTCTCACGCTCCATCATCATAATCAAGTCCTTGAGTTTTTTCATCACCTAGTAGAGAGACTTCAAAAATGCAAAGATGCACAAAAGAAATAGGCACTTTTCATCTTTCTGTTTTCTACCAGACCTTCTGTTCAATATAAAGAAAAAAATGTAATCTGCAGAGGAAGTTATTCTTATCATAAAGAATTTTAAATAGATGCCACAAAGGGATAATGGTTATTCAGTCTTGTGTAACATGAACTCTTTATGCAAATTTCAATTTCGGATTAGAGAGAAAGAGAAAAGATAGAGATTTTCAGACTATTCTGCCATTCAGTGCTGTTCAATGGAATTCTATGTGACCCTTAGGCCCCTTTTGAACTATAACTAGCCACTTACACATTAGTATCTCAATTAATTAACCCTCACTCACAATCTATAAAGTAGACATTATCATCATTTACATAAGAAGAAACTAGGGTCTAAGGAGATCACAGCCAGACAGCAAGTGTTAAGACCAATACTCAATTTCTGGTCTACTGTACTCCAAATTTCCTTCTTTTCCCCTCACAATATCTTAGGCTAATAAAGCAGACTTACACACAGGGAAGAATGATTCATTTTGCAGTTCATGTATTTACGAAATGCAAATGACATGCAAACACTTCTTGCACCAGATCCAAGTGTTTCTGCGTTTCTTAATAATTGAAGAAAGCGTGCAGAGAACCAGAACCATGAAACCTAAGAGTCTAAACCTTGCGATGCTCATTAGAATGAGACAGTTGATTATCTGACATTTAATATAATATGGAAAAAACTTGCCCGTAGCAGTACACTGTGGAATGAAAGAGGGCAATGCTTAAGAGAAATGTAATTTTTCTGTCATCACCAGGAAAGAGATTCAACGAAGCAGTTCTGAAAACCCACAGCAGCAGGTAATTACCCTGGAGCAGACACATCCCCTTAGAAGGGTTGGAATAAATTGACCAGGGTCAGCATGATACCAGAAAATAATTAAAGTTTTGACAAACAGGCCATGGTATCTGTTAGTGATTGTAACCCACATTAGATCTGTAATATCTTCATGACAGGTCCAATAGCAGATGCTTCTATAACCCTTAGCTGTCTATCTCTGCTCAGATGACTTGAACTAGTTGAGAGGTTTAATAGTTGCCTAGAGAAAGCATTTTGTGGAGGCTTTTATTCATGTTCAAAAAATAGAATCAGGAAATTTAATCAATACATATTCTCTGCTTGGCCTGGGATAACACTGTGAAGCTAACAAATATCATCATGAGAAAACTTGGGTCACTGTGTTCTTTCTGAGCATGTTACCTTCTCATAGCAGAAGCAATGTTCACACTTTGTGATATCCACTGGATCCAGTTACCCCTTTCTCCCCTCCTTTAAAACTGCTAACTCCAACTCGCAGGAGATTGGAAACTCATTCATGGCAATTTATACCTCATTGCTTGTATGAGTTATCTATTGTTGTGTAACAAACTACCACAAATGCAGTGGCTCAAAACAACAACTTATTATCTCACAGCATCTGGGCATCAGGTTTCCCTGGGAGGGTCTCATAAGGCTACAATGGGTTGGACAGACTACATTCTTGTTTGGGGAAGAATCTGCTTCTAAACTCACTCAGGTGGTTGGTGGAAATTAATTTCTTGTAGCTGTAGGATTAAGAGCTTCCATTTTTGGCTAGCTGTTGGTCAGAGGCTATCCCAGGTTCCTAGAGGTTACCTTTAGTTTCTTGTCATGTAGACTTTTTCAACACAGCTGCTTATTTCAACTGGCCAGATAGGAGAGGGCTAAGCAAGTCAGCCAGCAAGATGGGCTCTTATGTAAGGTAACATAATTGTGGCAGTGACAGCCCTTCATCCTTGTCATATTCTATCTGTCAGGAGAAGGTGGTCCATCCTGCCCACACACAGGAAAGAGAATTTAAAATTACACAAAAGCATGAACCCTAGGAGGCCAGGGTCACTGGTGGGCACCTTTGCCCATCACATAAAAAAATGATGTTTTTAAGAGACAGCTTTTCTAACCAAATGTGCTATTGTTGTTACTGTGTGTGCTGGGGTTGGGGAGAGGCAGAGCATGTGTGCTTTTAAACATGAATCAAAAAACTAAAGTAAAAGAGTAATCACTCAGGACAATGAAGAATGAACAGCAGGAATATCTGAGGAAGAGAGGCTGGTAACAGGTCTGCCTGATTTCTCTGAAATCTAGAGATTTTTTAAAAAAGATTTTAGTAATTATTTTTAGAGAGAGGGGAAGGGAGAGACGCAGAGAGGGAGAGAGACATCAATGTGTGGTTGCCTTTCACCTGCCTCCAGCTACAGACCTGGCTGGAGACCTAGCTTGTAACCTAGTTATGTGCCCTGGCTGGGAATCGAACCAGTGACCTTTGTGTTCACAGGCTGGCACCTTATCCACTGGGCCACCAGCCAGGGCTAGAGAGTTCTACTGACAGCATAAGACTGCACTATGTGCTCAAGTTTTATTCCACACCAACATTTTACTGTTATGACTCACACTAACAAGCAATAGAATTTGGGCCAAATTGTATATGTAACCTTTCTAATCCTTAGTCTATTGATCTGTAAAATGAGTAATAATCACCCTTATGGACAAACTCTGATCCAGATTAAATAACCTGACAGATTAAAAAGAACCTGGTGTATGGAGTTGCTCCTGCTGTGCCATTGTCTCTTGCAAATGAAACTACACTTACCCAGGAGGTCCCAAGCAGCAGAGACAAAAGGAGAACATTATGTTGTCTTCAACAATTGGCAGGTCAATGGGAGAGAGTTACCTAGGCAATTTGTCTGCAAGAACTGGCTGTGACCACTGACCATCAACCTCTTCCCTCCATGCAGAATCAATCTGTGTGTAAGGGGCAAGGTGGTGGGGCTCCATCCGGGTCAGTAGCTGTCCACTGGGTGTGCTGACTGTGGGGTTTCCAAGGTGGTACAGGCCAAGGTCAGCCCCCACCCATGTTTGCCTGGGCTACCCTGCCTAAGCTATAAAAAGATCTGAGATGCTGCTACTTGTGCTGGGCTTGGAGATTTCCAGGCAAAGACAAGCTGTGAATCTTGGCTGGCTGCTGCTAGTGCAGGAGCTGGGACTCAATGAGGCTGGCTGTTACTTGCTTGAGAGGATTTAGAAAGTTGTGAAGCATGAGCCAAGATAAGCCTTTCATACGGAAAAGCAGCTGGAGTGGGCCTGTAGATTGGGTGGGATGGAGTCTCAGGATCTCCAGGGGGGAACAAACAGTGTCAGCCAGATTGATTTAGTCTCAGACATGGCACCAGCCTGCCGGCTCTGTGGGACAAGGGTTCAAAAAAGGACAATGGCCTCTGCCTGCCTTTCTGTCTAGGAGAAAGTTGTCCCCACCTTTTGTCTTGATGCCAGACACTTCAAATCCTCCCTGTATGCCACTGGTGCCTTTTAAGCTGCTACCTCAGTGCTAGAGCTCAGAGGGAGTGAGTCTAAGTAAGTGGGCTATGTGTGGTGGGTTCTTTAGAAGGAAATACTTGGGACTCCAGAAGTACCCTCCACCAATTCAATCTCTGTTGCTTTTTGCAGCCAGAAGTTTGGGGGACTTCTATTCTTGGCACTGGAACCCTGGGCTGGTGGGCCTGGTGTGTGGCTGAAACCCCTCACTCCTGAGATATCGCTCCCAGAATTTTATGCACCACATGTGGATATGGGACCAGCCTGTTTCATTTCTCTGCCTCTCCTGCCAGTTTGGATGGATGTAGTTTCTAGTTATCAGACTTCTTATGGTTCTGAGTCATGGTCATTCCATATTTGTGTTATAATTTTGATGTGGTTGTAGGGGGAGGTGAGACATGTTCACCTATACTCTTGACTGGAAGTCTCTCATTCAAGAATGAAAGATATTTAACTGACTTTTTCATTCAACACATTTCCTAGATTATACCCATGTTAGGAGACATAGAGTGATATAATTCTTTTTAACTGCTTTCTAATATTTCCATGTTCACCAGTGCTCTATTGACATTCATATTCTTTTTCTATTTTTATCTATAGTAAACATGCTTGAATGAGCTTCCTTGAACATGTCTCAATATTCAGATATAAGTGTTTTTCTGAAGAAAAAGAGGTTGATGAAACATAAACTAAAGATAATTTTTTATTTTTAATATACAGTGCCAAAATGCCCATACCAATTTATATTCACTCAGCAGTGAAATATTTTTATAGTTAAATAAGGCAATGGGCCATGTGCCTAGTGCAGCCCTTGGCAAATACTAAAACACTCAATAAATGTTAAATATGATTTTTACAGTGAGCTAAAAATAAGCTATTTTTCTAGTACTTTGGCTTGATGGGAGGATAGAATTTGGAAGAATATGTAGGACAATTGGTAAGTTTCACTAAATGTATGTAAAACTCAAATGAGCAATGTAATGAGGACAAATTCTATATTTTACAACTTTGCTTAAGGCCTATTCAGAGTATACTTAAAACTCATATGTATTGAAATTATTAACATATCTAGCACAAGGATATCAGCATGTACTTGAATTGGTGAAGTCGAGTATTCAAGTCCCTTATTAGGAAATTTCATGTGAACTATTACATTTTCATAAATTTTACACATGCTGAATTTTAATAGACTTAAAGTTATGTTTGAGACTTAAGAATTACTTAAACATAAAGTAATTCTGACTTAAAATGTAATGATATACCAGCTCTAGTACATAGTCCAAGGATAATGGATTACTAAAATAAATCCTAAGTGATACAACTAAATTACAAATGACAGGACTTCTTTTTAAAAACATTCAAGGATTTAACTTCCTGAGCTAGATCAAGGAGAATATATTTGGATTTTTATTGAATGTAACTGGTAAATATAGGCATAGCAGCTGAAAAACAAGTTCTTTAATTTTTTAAGAAATATAGACTTGATCATGTTCATCACTGCAGAAGATTTGATATAAAATATATTCCAATTATTTGAAACTATTTTGTTCATTTTTTTTGTGTGTCATTAGAAAAATTTCAACCAGAACCAAAGGGATTATAATGAAAATTAAGTCTTACCGCTTCCATTAAATACCTTCAATCACCCGGTCTGGAAGTAACAGGTGTTGCCAGTCTCTTCTGTATTCTTCCAAAAATATCCTGTTTATAAAAGAATATACGTTTTCATAGACATATTGCCCCCCATATGCTGGAGAATTAGAATAAGCATTAATTTTCATTTTTATTTAACTATATCTTTTGAAAATTTTATCTTAAATGTGGTTTCACATTAGCAAACTATTTTAACTTATGGTACAATATTTTATTTTATGAATATAGCATTCTTAATTTAATCAATTCCACAATGATAGACATTTCAGCTATTACCAGCCTTCTGTTATGCTGCCATTAGTTTATTGGCACATGCACTTTTGCACAAATATGTCAATATCTCTGATGATCAAATAGCTCATTAAAGTACAGTGGCTTAGGTCAAAGCTTATATGCATTTTTAATTTTAATAAATATTGGGAACTGCAACGAAGGTTGAGAATTTACAGTCTCATATGTATTTCACTGAAGTTTCTGTTTCCCAAACTCTCTCCAAATTGTGGCTTACCAAGCATTTTTTTTTTTTTTTAATTTATTGATCTGATAGATGAAGAATGATTGCATTTATTTCATTCATAAGAGGATTGCTTTTATTTTTACTTAGCTATTTATTTTGTGTGTATTACACTTGTGTTTTTGTTCATTTTTCTGTTAGATTGGCATGCTTTTTCCATGGATTAATTATTTTTACACATTGGATTGGCCAAAAAGTTTGTTTTATTTTTTCTGTATGATGGCTCTAGTAGCACTTAGTTTCAAATTTCATTTGAAATAATTTTGTTAGTATTCTGACAACTGATATATTAGCATGCATTTTTAAAAAAAGTTTTGTACAACCATTTTATTATTGAAAGGAAAGAAAATGCACAACATTTTCAGTGTATTATGTTTTATTATTTCAAGAAAGGTTAAAATGCAATTATAATGAAAATAAAAAAGAGAGAGGGAGAGATTTATACAACGTATGGAGAAAGTATGTGACTGATCAAACATGTCCAAAGTGGTTTGGGAAGTCTCTTGGTACTATTGACATTTTGGTCAGATAATTCTTTGCTGTGTGGCTGTCCTATGAATTGGAAGATGTTTAGCAGCATCCCTGGCCTCTACTCACTAGAAGCCAATGTCAGGAGATAGCCACCATACTCAAAATATCCAAATCAATAAAGTTATTGGTGAAAATGAAAAATGTGTCTTTTAACCATATGGAATTTTTGGCCAATCAATATTAAAGCAAGTAGTTTTTCTCCTTGGTTGCAAGTATTTTTTCCCAAGTTGGTCATTAGTCTTTTGAAGTTCTTTACTGTCAGGATGGAGAGGCTGGTCCTCCGGTCCTCTCTGTACATGGCTGGTCCTTCTGCTGGAGTCTGTCAATTAGGTAGCCTTGAAACTAATGTTACCCTAGAGCCTTGGAACACTGAGCCTGGGACTGCCACCATAGTGGCCTTGAGCAGGCAAGTGTTGCCTTTGGGTATACTGCTTCTTTGTTCTAATGTACATATAGTTTCCTTTGTTCCAAGGTGTATATAAGCCTGCCTTTTGCTATAAGCTAGTGCCCATCACTGTTATACAGGGTGGACCAACTGTGCGTGGAACACTGACATCCTTGCAAGCCGCCTGGTCTTACGGTCATGGGCCTGGGCCTGGGCCTGATATTAATTCAATTTGTTTTATTGCTTTAAAACTTTTAAGTAAATAAGTAAATCAATATTTTTTTCTAGCTTTTTAGACATTTTTTAAAATATTTCATTTATTATTTTTTAGAGAGAGGGGTAGGGAGAGAGGCAGAGCAGGAGAGAGACATCTATGTATGGTTATTTTTCTAGCTTTTAAGGTTTATTTCTTGCTAAGATTCTCCTCATTCTAAAAGTATACAGTAATTTGTATTTTTTCTAGAAAAACATCTGTTTCATGCAAGTTTTATATATATATATTTTTGAGTGAAATAGCATTTTAATTAAATTCTTTCCAGTTTCTCATTTTGTGTTTCTATGTTTTCTCTTTTTCCTTGATTAAAATAATGATCACTTATCAATTTTATTTTCCCAAAGAATCAGTTTAGAAGCTTATTTTCAGATTCATTATTTTTCTTTCTCTTTCACTAGTTTCAGGTTTTATCTGTACTTATTTTAATTTCCTGGATATCTTTGGTTCTTTTTGTTTGTTTGCTTATTTTATAACTTTCAAATCTTATCTTTACCTTTTTTCTTTCCTTAGGTTTTGTTGTTGTTGTGCTTTTTCCTTCCTGAGTTCCTGAAGTATATTCTTAATTTAATCCTGAAATAAAGTTTTCAAAAGATACAGTTGTTGTTTTTATTTATTATTTATTTTGCTTTTTAAAAATAAACTTTAGGTATTTTTTCAACATTTATTTTAAGGCATAGCAAAAACTAATGAATTTCTAAATATATTTAATATATATTTCCAGTTTTAAAGATATATAGAAATAACTTTGCCAAGCATACTGGACATATCCATGTAAAAATAAAAACAACAACAATAAAAATTTCCAGAAGAGAAAAAGGAGATTTAGTAAACTATTCTATTGTATTGATCTTATCACAACATAACATATCTAATAACAGAATAATTGGCAAGAAAAGTCAAACTTAAATATTCTCTGGTCTTTAGTTATAGATCCAGACATTTAAAATATGATTTTATAAAAATAAAAATTAGACAATTTAATTGTAGCATGGTTACCATAGCTTCTTATTTTCAAAAGTTGGATAGGAAACCAGAACTTCTAATTCTCAATTAGTTCTTCTATACCTCCTGAAGGAGAAGCCTTAGAGCTGGTGGCCTTCTGTTTAGAGATCAGAGGGTCTTGCCTATTCCAAATTAGTTCCAGAACTGCACGATGAGCTGAGAGCTAACTTTCCCGGGAAAGAGGAATGAGGAGGACTACCACTAGAATGAATGCAAGCTCAAGAAACGAAAAGTTAAGTGAAGGGCATTGAGAGACAGAGCGAGGTGGAGCAAAAAGAAAGTTGAAGTCTGTAGATTCAAGTCTCTCACAAAAAATTCTAGTTGGTAAGGCACCTAAAGACTTTAATTGGCCCTGGCTGGTAGCACAGTGAATAAGGCGCTTGCCTGTGAACCCAAAGGTCGCAGGTTCGATTCCCAGCCAGGGCAACATAAGTAGGTTGCAAGCCAGGTCTCCAGTCAGGTCTGTGGCTGGAGGCAGGTGAAAAGCAACCATACATTGATGTCTCTCTCCCTCTCTGCCTCTCTCTCTTCCCCTCTTTCTAAAAATAATAAAATAAAATCTTTAAAAAAAAAAAGAAGACTTTAACTGGAAATAAATATCTGGCATTAAAACTCATTGTCTGTTTTTGCTTTAACATAAAGCCCTCCTATTGCCCAAAATCCTCAGTGGTGCTTACTATACACACAAATGTTGTGTGTGTAACTTAGAGAGTGTGGCAAGAGAAAGTTATAAAGTTCTATTCTAAAGTAAATATTCTAAGAAAAGGGAGATTTAGGGTTTAGAGATCTTGGCAACTGGAAATCCAGAAAGTATTTTATTAAAAGATCGTGATTTCAGGAAATTCTGGATAACAAAAGGAGATACACTGAGATTCATCAGAAAACTCTACAAATAGAGAATCTCTATAGGAAAGAGAAAGAAAACCTTATAAAGAAAGTTTTCCCTGGAAAAGTCATGTTCTCACCTCAAATCAAAGCCAGCCAGGGTTGAAAAATGCAAGAAGTCATGGGGCAGGTTCTGGTGTAATTAATTCAAGACCACAGAAATAGCTGCAAGAGGATCCTCTCAAAGTAACTGCCCTCGGGATAAATCTCAAACAGTCTTTGTTGAAAAGCAGAAAGACCCAGCATGGGCTTTGGCTCTGGAAAGAAAAAAGAGGAGTTTCTCAAGTAACTTTTCATCTGTGCTCCAGAGACAAAGGCTACAGGGACCCTCCAAGCTCTGTGGGTACCCAGCCCCTCTCCATATGACCAACCACACCAGCTGAAGCCTTCAAATTGGAACTTGTATTTGCTACCAGTAGCATACAGATTCTTTTTTTCTCATTTTGAGGACCCACAACACCTATCAAACTCATCTTTTTTTTTTCAAACTCATCTTTTAATTATAAACATGAAAAGCTATTCACTAGTCTCTGAACAGACTCAACAATTTAGAAGAACTTAACACAGAATAAAAGAGTTGTTGCAGGAATGAGAAGAGATGCTCACATAATTATAATCATCCTCCTTTGAGAGACTCAGAAAGATTTTGTATTGAAAATTAACTGATCACAGTTTAAAAGCTGTAAGAATCTTTAGCTATTCATATCAATGCAATGGGCCAGGGGTAGGTGGTAGGTAACCTTTAAGGTGGTAGGTAACCTTTAAGATGGCTCCCAGGAATCCTGTCCCCTGGTAATCAAACTTTTGTGTAATGCCTCTGGCATGGGCTGAACCTAGTGATTCTCTTTTCACCCACAGAATATGACAAAATTGGTGGCTGGTACTACAAAGATTAAGTTGCAAAGAGACTGTGGCTTCCATCTTGTTCTTCTTCATTTGTGCTCTTGCTTGCACCCCCAGAGGGAAGTCAGCTACGCTGCTGGGGGCTGCCCTATGGATCAGTCTCTATACCAAGGGGCTGTGAAAGCCTGCCAGGCAACAGTTGGCAAGGAACTGGGACCCTCTGTCCCACAGACTTGAGGCTTGTGAACAACACACAAGTGAGCTAGAAAGTAGACATTCCCTCAACTGAGCCTTCAGGTGAGATTTCAGTCCTGGCCAACATCTTGACTACAGTGATGTGAGAGACCTTGAAGCAGTTAAGCCATGCCTGGATTCCAGGGACACAGAAATTCTGATATGTTTGCTCTTTTAAGCCCCTAGATTTTGGAGCACTTGGTTATGAAGCAATTAAGTCATATAGGTAGATGAGGGGTGGGACAGGCAGTAAGAAACTTCACAGAAGGCTATATAGTAGAATGGCTCCTATTCATAACCTAATTAATGATCTGAAGGTCAAAATAGAAAGTTTCTTACAATGCAAAGAACAGTCAGAAAATTTTTATATATTTAATATTTATAATTATGTATTTAATACTTAAATATATAACATTCATATTTAAGATATATATTTAAAAGATGTAGAGACTAGAACTAAGAGAAAAATGGATAGGAAAGTAATAATAAAGAAAATTTGTTTTTAATTCATAAGGAAAGTTATGAGTCTTCATATAGAGATAATCAATTTAAGAGTGCCTAAATTATTATTGAAAAAGACATCTAGTGCTGAAATTTATTAATGCCCAAAAAGAAATAGAAAATTGCATAAGCTAAACAGAGATACTAAGAGAAAAATGAATATTTCCAGTATTATAGAAAATATTCAAAGATACCCACAAAGTGCTCATGGAAAATAGTTTAAACTCACCTAAATTATATTTAAATGTAAAAAATATGAAAATAGATTTTTAGAAATTCAAGAAATCGTGAACCTTAAAACTAATTCCCTCATTTGAAAAAAAAGTTTATTGAATCTATTGAGGTAACAATAGTTAAAAATTATATAGCTTTCAGGTGTACAATTCTATACACCTGAATCATTCGTGTATTATATCATGTGTTCACCATCCAAAGTCAAATCTCCTTCTGTCACCATTTATTCCCCCTTTACCAATGTCATCCCAATAAATTCAATAGATTTTTAAAAAAAGAATAAAAACACAAATTCCTCCTCCTAGATTAATTATGAAAGTATTTTCTCCAAAAAATAAAAGAACTAAATTCAAGGAAGAAGACCAGAAGCGCTGGCTGGTAGCACAGTGGATAGGGTGCCAGCCTGCGAACCTAAGGTCGCTGGTTTGATTCCCCAGCAAAGCCACATAACCAGGTTGCAAGCCAGGTCTCCAGCCAGGTCTGTAGCTGGAGGCAGGTGAAAGGCAACCATACATTGATGTCTCTCTCCCTCTCTGCCTCTCTCCCTTCCTCCCTTTCTGGAAATAACAAATAAAATTTTTAAAAAGAACGAAAGAAAGAAGACAGAAAAGCATATTAACTGTAAAACATATAATCAATTCTACAAAATAAGTCACTTATGAAATTCATAAAGTAGAAGCAACTTCAGTTTTTAAATGGCAGATTGACCAAATGTTTCTCTCTTGTTTCTCCAAGTAACTCACTATAAAATTATAATAAATAAATATAAAAGGCATCAATATGCAAGCAAAAAGAGAATGGAATCGGAACATAAATATATATATTGTAGATTTTAACAAATTTGTAAATACTAAAACTAAATGGAGCAGTAAAAATTGATTTGCAATGGCAGAGGAAGCCACAGACTAGAGTGTACATTGTGGAGAATATGCTAAGAAAATAACTAATCATTATAACCTTGCAAATTCCTCTATTTTAGAATCCATAATTCTATGTAGTAAAAGGCTGACATTTACTTGCAGGCTGAATTCACAGGTTTTTATTCATTAGTATGCAATACAACCTAACCCTCCCACTCCAGTCAGCTATTATCCCAGCTCTCACTTTAGGTATAAAATTAGAGGGTTCCTCCCAAGAGAAATTGAGTAGAAAAGACCCAGGAATCTAAAAAAAGAAAAATAAAAAAATTTTTAAATACCTGAAAAATTTGAAATTAGTGAAAGTCTATAACATGCAGTTAAATTTCAACTTCCCCATAATATACAAAATACCAGCCACTGGGCATTCACATCCTAGATGCAAATTAATTATTGATTTTTCTCCTCCTTATTTGAATAACTGAAAGGAAAATAAAAACTTAACAAAATGGTGTTTTGGGATTCTGCATCAAAATGGACAATTTCTAACCTCAGTATAAAGCTAAGCCCACAAGCAAAAAAATTTCAATCATATGCATAGGGCTTCCAATTAGCTTTTAAAATATGTGCTGTTAGATATGAATATTTTTGTTTAAAAATGTTACAAATGTCGAAAGAGATGAAAAATATCTTGCCTTTATAAAGAATACCTACCAGAATTCTACAACAAACAAAAAATGTTGGCACATTCCAACCAAAAGAATATAAATAAATAAATAAATAAAACTTATAATATTGAAAAGGAAAGAATTTAACTCACATTGCAAGTGGTATAATAACTTCCCTGTAAATTTCAAAATTGCCAGTTAAACAACTATTAAAATAAAGATAATAGAATAAAATACTATTGAGTTAAACTAGAACAAGAAAAATGAATGTACCTGTATACCAGGAATAATCAAGTAGGAAATAGTATTTTTTTAAAAAATTAGCACCACCTATTGCTACATTAACTATAAAAAATAACAACATCTGTCTAAGAATAAGCAAAAAAAAAAAAAAAAAGTGCTAGAGACTGCGGCTGGTAGAGTTGATATTGGAGATTTGAGGAAGAACAGGTGTGAAGGAGATTCTGAAGAACTGGGGAATGGCCCCGGCTGGTTGCACAGTAAATAAGGCTCCAGCTTACAAACCTAAAGTTTGCTGGTTCGATTCCCAGTCAGGGAACATAACCAGGTTGCAAGCCAGGTCCCCAGCTGGAGGCAGGTGAAAGGCAACCATACATCAATGCTTCTCTCCTTTTCTTTCCCCTTCCCTTCCCTTCTCTCTAAAAATAATGAATAAAATCTTAAAAAACAAAAGAACTGGGAAGCAAATGAACCAGGGTTTGTGTGTGTGTGTGTGTGTGTGTGTGTGTGTGAATATGTAGCAACACTGAGTCCACTTGGCATTTGTGATCATAAATTTAAAATAAGCTCAACCAGCATGATTTAGTGTTTTGAAATAGTCACATTTATTTGCATTGGTACAGATGCAGAGTTGACAAAGTTGGACTCACTAGAGTTATAATTTGTCCAGTGAGTTTTTGCACTGAGAGAAAGGGCAATGGAGTAAAGACTATATCCATGCAAATGAACAAAATGATTGGCCATGGGAAGAAAGGACATCAGGAAATACATTGAGGACACAGATGAGGTGGTAAGACAAACAGATTGAGGGGCTCATTCAAATGGGGCATTGTTGATGTTGGGTTAATAGAGGAGTGAGTTGAAAAGTGAGGTTGTACCCCAAAATTAAAATTCCGGATCAGTTGAAATGTTGAGAAATGACAAAATCTCTGTGTGACCATGGAGTAGTGAGTTAGAGTAATGGACAAGGTAACCAGAAAACAGAATATCAAGTCATTGAGAACTGGTATTGCATCTCTGTCCATGTTGAAATCAGTATGAATTCAGAAAGGCAAACCACTGGAGAGGAACTACAATACAAAGAAGGCTGTGTGACAAACAGCAGGTAATTACAGCTATAATGAAGCAAAATGGGTAACATCATCTAAGGAGACTGAAATTACAAGCTACAGGATTTTTAAGGGAGAAGGCTCTGGAAATGTCAAGGGTAACACTACAGATATCTAGAATCAGTAATAAAAGGAATAGAAATGATACAACTACTGTTAAGGAGTATACTGCAGGGAAAGCAATACCCCTGGGAGAACCAGGTTTAGGTTTGGAGCAAAAGGGAAAGACAAAGATCAAAGGAGAGATGGAAGAGCTAGAGGACTTCTTGGTGATGAATCGCCGGTACCAGTGGTCTTAATGGGGAGGTGGAAGCGTTGAGGATGAGTGAAGGGTGGAAGAAAAGGACACGTGCAGATCCCACAGGTTTCAAAGCACAGGAGATGGGATGTCTGAGTCGGTGATGACATATGATGGCAATCAAGGGGAAAGGACAAACTGAGATGGTGTCCTCAGGATAAGGACCAGGGATGGAACTGAGTTTTCCTGGTGGAAGCCGGGTGCTGCTCTCTATTTCCATCGGAGGTGGGGGAAGTGACAGGGGGCTGAGGACTCGGTGAGCTCTGTAAGTGGAATTCAGGACTTCTAATCACTGTGCATGCTCTGAATCCTACTGAGAAATCTGAAGAGAAATAGCTTTCTTCCCTGCCTCGTACCAAGAATTGGGTCAAGTGACCGAAGTACAGCCTTTCAGACACTCTCACCAGGGACTTAGAATAGTGCTGTAGTGATGCAAAGGTTTGTTGTAGAATGAAACTCATCCACCAAATCAAGAGTATGGCAATGAGTTTTCAAGACAGTCAATTTTGATAGGGAGTGGTAGGCGACCAGGGTTGACAGTGCTGACGGCAGTTTGTTGAATTGAATTTGGAGGTTGGCTGGGCTTGGAGCTTCCTTGGTCCTCACTTTAGCTGCATTCATTCACCCAATTTCCAATCTGAGCACTTCCCACAAACCCTTAAGAATCTTGTTTCTGCTTCAATAAACCAAACTACAGTTCCGATGTTTGTAGCAAAAATGCAACTAGTACCCCTGGATAGGAACAAGACCTAGCTGGCCTCCAAGTTTGTTCGCTTTTACCAGAAAATCTCACTCTGGTCCTACTTCACAAGGAAGGGCAGTGTGCATTCCTATTTTTAGAACTCTTGACGTTTTCCCATGGCAGGGCTCCTGACAGAGCTTACTGATAGCCTGGCATTTCCTTCTATCCCACACACTGATTACCCTATTTCTGTTCAGCGACATGTCTTAAAAGTAGCAATTTTTTTGAATTGTTTTTATTAGAAAACAGCATTTAGTGAAAGCTTCACATATTACAAGTGCTTATGCAATACCGCCAAACATATAGGCCTGCTGGCCCTTAAACCTGAGTAGTTCTCAGTTCTTTCCTTGTTCCCTCCACACGGTAGTTTTCTTAAATTCCATTTTCTTGAAGGAAAGAAATGTAATCTTAAATCCTTATTGGTTTTGTTTCCACACGTTAATTGCACCAAGAATAATATTTCAAAATAAGTGCATTTGTTAGACCAGCCATTTCCAGCCTGTGGGCTGCAAAAAAAAAAAAAAAAAAAAAAAAATGTTAAACATGCAATTTCTGATTACTTAGTCACAAGCACTGACCTCTTTTCCCTGAGATTGTCCAAACAAAAGAAAAGTAAAGAAAAAAGACAACGGCCAACACAACACTAGCTGTTTGGTTATTGACTGGATCAAAAATACACCTACTTTTTGTCAGATTGGCCAAAAACATGATTTTGGGTGCACTGCAGAGTTTTAGCAATTAGTTTATATGTGCCCTGAGGTGAAAAAGGTTGAAAATTTCTGATTTAAACCAATATTTTGATTCGCATGTGACATTATTGACTTCAAATTAAATCATCAAACAATTCACCAAACTTGAACTTGCGGTTTTTCAATTGGTTGGCACAATCTGTTATCCAAAATAAAATTTCTAAATGAGTGCGCCATTGGATATTATGTACTTCAGAGCTCACAGGGACACTACCTAATTAGCTATTTATATGCAAAGCAGAGAAAAGGATAATTAGAGACATGGATTATTCACAGGCAATCACACTGACAGAGGGCAGGAGGAGCTGCAAACACATTGAATCAAATTTGGATATACATTTCTACAGTTTATCATGTTTCATTTGTATTGTATTACAGTTATGCATCATTTAACATGTTATAAATGAAGTAATATTCTAATCCATTAATTGATAAACTAAATATAAATCTTATAACATAAGCTTCCTTTTTTTTTTTTCAAAAAGATTTTATTCATTATTTTTAGAGAGAAGGGCAGGGAGGGAGAAAGAAAGGGAGAGAAACATCAATGTATGGTTGTCTTTCACTTGCCTCCAGCTACAGACCTGGCTTGGGACCTGGCTTGCAACCTGGTTATGTGCCCTGAATGGGGAATCGAACCAGTGACTTTTGGGTTTGCAGGCCAGCATCTGAGCCTCAAGCCAGGGCTTAAACTTTCTATTAGACTACAAATATGATAAGCTTCAGGAGATACAGAGAAATAGTCTTACATTTGGGGAATATCTTCTTTAGCTCCATCCTCCAATATGCTTTCTCTACATTTAGGGGGAAATTTTTAACACTAATAGCACAAAGTACTTATCAAAAAAGAAAATTCTCAGCATACAAAACCTGTTTGAGATATCTGTGGCTGCCTAACAAACCACCCCAAATATTTTTGGGGTAAAAAGATGAATACTTTATCATGCTCACAATTTTGCACGTCAGGTATTTGAGAAAGGCATAAAGGTAGATTGTCCTCTGCTCCAAAACAACTAGCACCTCAAAGAGGATGACTCCCATGGCTAGAGAGTAGGACTGGGGCCATATGTCTGGGACTTTAGTTCTGGCTCTGAACTCTCTTCTTTCACCTGCTGGAAATGAAATGCCTAAAATGGCTTTGCTAATTACATGCCTGGTAGTGGGTGGGCATGTCTCTTATTTGTTCCATGGGTCCTCTCCCATGCTTAGCTTGGTCTTCCTCATAGCACACAGACAATTTTAGGGTAGCCATCTTACACAGTGGCTTTGCTCCCTAAGAGTGAAGGGTTCCAGGAGACATGGTGTTGAAGATGCCATTCTTTGAAGGCCTGGACTAAGGAACTAGCGTGGCACCATTTCTACCATAGTTTATCGGTCAACATACAGCAAGGTTCAAGGGAAGGGGACATAGATGCCTCTCTCAATGAGAGGAGTGCCAAATAATTTGTAAGCATCTTTTATCTGCTAAGGAACCTTATATTCACCATAAGGATTTACCAGCTAGAACCTGGAAGATCTTAGTAGGATTCTGGGACATGACTTACAAGTTTTCTGGGACATGACTTACAAGTTTTCACGTACACAGAAGCCCCCACTGCCCAAGGGGAAAAAGTCAGAAATACAATTCCGTGGCTATGTCTGGAGTCAGGTGAGTACTAGATTTATGGGTGGAGAATCACTTGGTAAGTTTTATGTCTAACCACTGTACTGTACACCTGAAACTAATATGATATTTCATGTCAATTATAATTGAAAAAAAAAAAGTCATCATATAATGTAAAAAAGAAAAAGAAAGAAAGGTAATTTTAAGCAATAAATGGTTTTGGCACAGGTTAATTTAAAAATCTCTTCCAAAGTTAGTGTGCAAAACTTCGCGTCTGACCCTCAGTTTGGTACAGTGAACTGAGCTCAGTATGTTTCTCTCAAATTCTTCCTAAACCCTATTAAAATGATCTAAAAAAGGTTCAAAAGGAAATATATCCATAAAAGTGCAGATAAGTTGATGTGTCTCTGAAACACGGAAAGTACATGGCATTCTATCCACAGACAAACCAAATGGAAATAGAATCAGTGCACAGTATCCCATGGGCTAGTGCAGGTGGAGTCTGCAGAAGCTACCTTGCTTGTAGAAGTTGCAGAAAGCAGGAGCAACAAACAAGCAGAGCCTGAATGGGGTCCCCTTCATTCCACAGGCGTAAGTGCCCTGTTTGTCTCCAGGATGAGCTGAAGAACTGCTCTTTAAAGAAAGGAAGCAATCTGTCCAGCAGCAGTAAGGCTCTGCTTGGTAAAGAATTAACCTTGCCCAATGGAAATGATGGCCCTTTGTCCCTAGCTCTTAGGAGGTAAACTCTTAGCCCTAGGACATCCTGCATGATAACAGTCTTCCTTCCCCTGGGGGTTTGGGTCAAACCAGACAGCCTAAGGTAATTACATGATTTCCGATGGGGGCTTTGGCCCACCTAGTGTTAGGGGGTGGCGGCTAAGGTCAGCCTCAGGAGTGGTCAACCATGTTTCCGGACAAGTCCCAGGAAACCCCAGGGTTCAGTGGAGCTGCTTGGGTTCACTTCAGGAATATTGTCACTCACACACTGTTACTGTGAGAAATAAGTGGTGTCCACATAACTCCTCTGGGAGAGGACATGTGTGAGCTCCACACCTGGTGTCTCCAGGACCTGGCCATACATCATCCATGTCCTTTCTGTTGCTAATTTCAGTTTCCTTCCTTCCTTTCCTCCTTCCTTCCGAAGTATTTTTATTTATTTTTATTTTTCACATTAAAAAAAATTAATTTATTGATGTTCTATTGCAGCGTCCCACTTTTCCCTCATTGCTCTCCCTTGCCTTGCCCACTCCAGCCCCTCTCCCTCAGTCAATCCCCGCTCTGTTGTCCAGAACCATGGGTCATTTATACTAGCTCTTTGACTAAATTCTTCCCATTCTCTCCTTCCTTCTCCCTCTGCCCCCTCCCTTCTGGTCACGGTCAGTCTGTTACTTGTTTATATGCCTGTGTTCTTTTTTGCTCATTTGTTTTGTTCATTAGTTTCCTGTAGTAGGTGAGATTATATGATGTTTGTTTTCTTTCACTATAATAAAGTCTAACAGTGAGTATAACCCCACAAGTCTTTGAACCTGAGGGTGGGCACCTTGGAGACCTGAATTCACTGATGCTGTGGAGAGCACTGGCCCATAGGGTAGGGCTTCCTCCTTGTAGCATTTGGGTAGATATTCATGCTGTCTGCCTTCTCCCTGTCTGGATATTTTAAAAATGCAATTAACCCAGGCAAACAGAGTTTACAATATTTCCTCCTACTCAGAGAAAAGTTTATGGTTAATACATTAAGATGAAAGGAATTTACAAAGAGTTTAGAATTATGCAAATAGCTATTAGAACCACCCAACAGAAATGGCCAAAATTAATCACCTTTGTGGAATGGAATGAGAGTTAGGGTGTGTAGAAAAAATTTTACCCTGCTATATTTTTAACATTACTTACATGGACATAGATTCTCTGAAATTTTGTAGAACACATGACCATCCAAAATAAACAACTCTTTCCGGTTTCCCTTGCACTGAAATGTGGTGTTATTGCTAGGTTCTGGTCAAGCAGATACACTCAGAAATGTGTGGCATTTTCAGAAATCATCTCTAAGAGGTGCCTGGTATGTACTTTGCTCCCTCCTTTTTCTATTCATTCCTCTTTTCTGGTGCCTCAAGCATAGATACTACAATGGAACCTAAGAACGAAAACCACACACCAGAGAAAGCAGACGCAGGCCATAGTCAGGGTCTTTGAAAATGTAGCGTAGCAGAGAGAGTATAGGAGCCCTAGACTGCATAGCTCCAGAGTTTTCCATGAGAGAGAAATAAGTTCTTATTTTTTAATCTCAAAGTTATTCTGAGCTTTCTGCACAAGCATTTAAAATTAATTGTCACACCCACGTATTACTCTTATTTAAAACAAACTCATGTCCTGCCATTCACTTTACTTCCCTTCTATTTTCTCAAACTACACATGTTCTCTTTTCTTTTTTCAATCTTCAATAACTCTATTTTTAACATCAGTATCTTGATAACGAGGTCTCTGAAGAGGGACAACGGGTGTTTTCTCTTTTGGAAAGAGTTCCTAGGTTATCTTCCAGTGCATCCTGGGAGTAAAGCAACATGGATATACTGCCTTCTAGCGTGCCATCTGTGTACTTAAAGCTCCAATATTTTGGCACCTTTGAGAAGGACGTGGCTGCAAGACATTTTTACTGTCAGTAAATCCTTAAAGCTATTACTGCAATGAACATGGAATTTCAGACAGCCAACCAATCAACATTAACAAAGCATTTCTTTTAGTCCAGCAGATGTGCATAAATATTTCGATTCCTTCCCAGGTTTACATGATTATTATTACCACTTCCTTGCTCATTAGGTAAAGGTCCAGTGTAAATACAAAGTGTTTTTACAGACAAGACCCAATGGGGTGCTGACGGAACCTGGCAACACCCTGAAGGAAATGACCGGATGTTTGTCATCCGCAATGCTAATATAGGGGCCTGGGTGGAAGCAAATGTCACAAGACAAAAAGAGAAACAAAAACAAACAAAAAAGAGCTGCATACTCTTCACATTAACCAAAACCACAAAATGCCTTCATCACTGGCTGCCTTTGCTCCCACGGTGAAATTATTTCCTCCAACTTTATTTCTGCAATTCCCAGCACAAATAAAATGCCTGAGCCCCACAGCCAAGTGGGTAACCACTGCCATGCTGATTAAGCATTGCTGATTAACTGTACAATAAGTCATTGAAATTGCTGGTGCACAGATGGGCAACATTTATTTAATTGTTTAATAACCTGCACTCTAAAGGGAACTTGCTAATGCATCTGCAATTGAGAAACAATAATGCTGTTTCGGGGAAACATGAATTGACTTACCTTTTATGTACTTGAGATTATCCTTTGGGGGAGCTTGTAAAACTTTATTTTAACTCTTACACACATGGTCATCTGATGCAGAAGAACCCTCTGTCTCTCCAAGACTTAGGAAACAAAAATAAAAACAAAAACAGAAAACCTAACCTAGGCATTATAGGTTTTTCAATGCTTTCCTTGTTTTGTTTTGACGCTTTTAAACTTGTTTTATATTTGTATTTGCTTGTCTGTCATATGTATAATGTGTTGACCCAAAGCACATTAGGAAACAGAAGACACTCTTCATAACCAGTTGAAGGTATGTTTATTATAACCTCATAATCTTGCAGCTCTAGGCTACTGTTCAAATCCAGCTGAGTAAGAACTTGAATAAGAGCCCTTCATTCTACCTTTCCCACCAGAGAAAGAACAATTATGGTAAAAAGCAATCTCAAAGGTCACTGAAGTTTAAATTCAACAAATATGTCATGAGCACCTATCAGGTACGCTGTTCAACACTAACTAGCTACTCCTTAAAGAAGACAAAAATATAAACAATAAATATTACAGGTGATGTAAAGAAGTGGCTATGGGTAGACTTTGGAGTCAACTTGCCTGGATTCAAGTGTTTTTTCTGTTACTTACTACCTATGCAACATTGCCAGAGCTTAAACCCTCCGTTTAAAGTGTGAATAATGTCCCTGGCTGGTAGCACAGTGGATAAGGTGCTGGCCTGCAAACCCAAGGATCACTGGTTCAGTTCCCAGCCAGGGCAAATAACCAGGTTGCAAGCCAGGTCCCTGGTTGGAAACAGGTCAAGGGCAACCATACATTGACGCTTCTCTCTTTTCCTTCTTCTCTCCCTTCCCCTCACCCTGGGAATCATGAATAAAATCTTTTAAAAACTAAATAAAGTGGGAGTAATAATAATACCACCTACTGTTTTGGACTGAATTATGTCCCACAAAGTTACATGAAAGTCTTAATCCTCAGTACCTCATAATGTGTCCTTATCTGGAAAGAAAGGTCTTTACAGTGATAATTAAGTTCAATTAGGGCATTAGTGTAAGTCTTAATCATGCTGTTTCCTTTATAGGACATTGCCATTATACAGAAATCATTTTCTTCTCTTTGACATCCATGTTCTCATTTTTTTCTCTCTTGCTATCCGCATGTCAATATCCATTTTTGTCAATATCTACTTTTTAACTGGTATTTTTTGATCCACTTGAGTCTTGAAATATAGGACTTTTCTTTTTCAGTGCCACATACTTCTGCATACAGTTTGAACCTATACTTCAAAGTTTTCATGCCATTTAAGAACTTTTATCTTTTAGTTGCTGGGTCTTTTTTTTAGCTTTGAATCACATGAATCTTTAAAGGTCATAACTGCTCTTTGATCTAATAACACACTGCATGACTAGTTGTGGCAGATCTGGGATAAGCCATCCAGATCTCCCTTTAAGAAAAACACTTGTCCTGCAGTTGCAAGGAGTTTGATAGCCGGGCAGCCTTCAGCTATGGACCCCACCAGGAACTGCCTCAGCTCTGAAACCAAGCCCACCATCTTCCCAGGCAGTTCTGGCCAACCCTGGAGCACCATCTTTCCACAGCCAGAATCCTCCCACAGGCCACCTGTGTTCACAGCTGTCAGCTGGGTTGGCGCACAGAACCAGGTCTGCGTTTGAAGCTGAGATTCTCCCTTCTCAAATATGCTCTGTTTTTCCTTCTCTTCCACAGGTGTCAGATCTACTTTATGATAATAAATCCTTGCTCAATAAATCTCTGACACTCCACCTAGATGTCTTCCTCCAAGAGCACTCAAGTGACAGACTTGTCCAGGACCATGTTTCTATACCATTGGGCAAATCATTAAATCCAGTTCACTAAGTGTTTATGGAGCACCTATGTAGAAATGAAGTGGGCCCCACATGTTTTAAGGGCTTAATATGTGCTGCACATATTACATATGCTAGCTTGGTTCATCTTTATAATTTAGGAGGTAGGCATTATTCTCACTTTACAGATAGGGAACCTGAAAATGAGGCAAAATCACTAACTTAGATCCAGTTTTACCCAGGAAGTCAGTAGCAAATTTATGGATGAAACACAAATCTGTCTGACTCAAAATCCTGGAGTCTGGCTATTATATGCATGCTTTCCATGGTATGCAAAATGTCACTTGCTGGAAATAACAGAAGAATTGCAAGATACTCTTGGCCATTACAAGCATTTGTAAGACTTCTAGCCTGAAAGTGCATGATTGTGAAATACGAATCAAATGAATCAAATGCTCTCTTCTCGTGGGTAAGGTCCAGGAAGCCATAGAAACTCCTGTGTTATACACAAGGCGCACTGCTATATCACACTGGCCATTAGAATTGGTCCTACTAGATCCCCAATTTTAAATTGAATGTCAAATTTTATTTGCCTGAGGAAGCTTGAAGCTCAAAGCCTTGTCAGTGATCACAGAGCTTGACCTGACAGCTGCCTGATGAGTCAACCTGGTAAGGAGGCAGGGGCGTGGACAATAAACCCCCGTTGAGAGCAGCCTTGCTTCATATTCCCCCCTCCCCTACACAGCTCAGCATCCTATCTGAAAGGAATTTGTCTTTGTCAAGTTAAACATCAAAGAAAATGTACCATTCCGGATCATAAAAAAAGCTCAGCCTGTAGATTTGTGCTACCAAGGATTTCCATTAACCATCTGCCTGTCTTTCGAAATATCAATTTCCAAGGTTCCATGACAATCTCACCTATAAGAAGGCTCATTTCACTACCTAGCCTTCATTGATCTCTCTTTTTCTGACTCGAGTTACTACTTCTAATTGATGCTAAACTTTCACATTTCATTTATTATTCAATGCATTTATTGACGCCTCCAATTGCAAAAATTTAGTAGTCACTGTGGGAGACTACTTGGCGTCTAGTTGAGGAGGCATAAATTCAAAGAACTGAGATAAGCATTTCTTGGCCCATAAAAGATAGAGGACAGTAAAATAGCACCAAAATAGAGAACAGTAAAATAGAGGACTGCCCCAGCAATTGAAATAACACGTAATAATAATTTTTAAAAGATTTTATTTATTATTTCCAGAGAGAAGGGCAGGGAGGGAGGAAGAAAAAGAGAGAAGCGTCAATGTGTGGTTGCCTTTCACCTGCCTCCAGCTAAGGACCTGGCTTGCGACCTGGTTATGTGCCCTGACTAGGGAATCGAACCAGGGACCTTTGGGTTCACAGGCTGGTGCCAATCCACTGAGCCATACCAGCCAGGGCTAATAATTATTTTAAGCTGTTGAAAATATCAGTATTATGGATGAATTATTTATTACTAGGCAAAAGAAAATAAATGACATAGTAGAGATACAACTAAGTGTCATTTGAGTACAGCAGATGGTGTGTGGAAATAATACTTCACTTAAGCTAATCAGGGTGAATAAGAATTTGGTTGCAGAGAAGGGGCAGGTAGATAATCAAGACTGAGACAGTATTTAAACAAATGCAAGGCCACATGAAAATGTGGAACGTGCTTAAGAAGGAGTGAGCAGTCTGATGCATCTGAATTATTTTATGCAGGGTTGACTCTCCTAGGAAATAAGATTTAAAAGGTAGGACAGAGTCCTCTCATGGGGGAGCCCTGACTGTCATGCTAAAAAATGTAAACTCTTTTGTAGGGGTGTTCTTCTAGAGGATAAGTGTTTGTTTTGCCCCATGGCTTTCGTTGTTTTCTGTGTGTCTCGTGGTTCAGTATCCTTCCTCTCTGCCCTGTTATTCTGGTGACATTTTTAATCATGTCCCCTACCTCTAACTCCAGGGTTGGCCTTGAAAGTGGCACTTTGAACAGAGCCTCATAGAGAATGACGATGAGAGAAACTGAGCTATTGGAAGGCAGAGCTCTAGAGAAGTCCTGATTCTCAGACTTTTAGGGCCTCCCTTACTCTTGATCTCTCTGAGGTATCATCGTTCAGCTTTTCTTTTAAGACATTGTTCCCGCCAATGTTAGAATCCTTTCTCATTCTGGCCACCACACCACACACCTGTGACAGGGTGATGAAGAACTTGCAGGAGATCCATATCATCCGATATACAGTTATAGTGTGTAGAATACAGGATGTTTGAGGAAGAGAGTTCAAATTAAGAAATTACTATAATAATAATGAGGATCTAGAGTTATTCCAACCCATGCATTCTAGTTTAACCTTCCTGAAGCACATGTCTATCCATGACTTTCCTCTGCTTAAAATCTTTCCGAAAATACAAGACCTACAGAAATATCCAAATTCTTTGGCTCCGTATGTATGCAAGCTCCTCGGATCTAGTCATAACGGTCACTGCCAACAGTACCTCGTTATTCCTTTTCAGGGGCTTAATTTCAGGTCTCTCTGAAACTACACACTGTTACAGGACCTCTAGATTTTAGACTCCATGCCTTATTGAATTTACAGAGATTTGGCCTGTAGACTGAGCAATGAGACTGAGGCTCTAGGGGCCAAAAAAAAAGGTCAAGGGAAAAAGCTTATTTTGTTCTCAAGCAATGGAATATAAACCTTTCAACCTAGTTGTCTGCCCATCTGCGTCTTTCTAAGGGGCATTTGCATCTTTATTAGCAAGCCAGGCACCAAGGAGAAGCAGCGACATTATCATGTTAATGTCTTAAAAGGTAAAAACAGTTGACTTGGTTCTGTTCTGAAGGTGTTGCCCTTTCTACATTAATGACAGGGTTTTTCTACCTTTCCAGATAGATGGATGGCCTCTGTCAATTAGGCTGCAAATCTGCTGGGAAACTCCGGAATGGTTTTCTTAGTGCTTTCCTGGTCAGCTTTGGGTGTAAACCAGGGGATGCCAGTTGGTTGGTTGTGTAGCAAGGCTCTGGGAGCACCTGGCTGGTGCTGGACCTGGTGCAGAGCCTTTAGGACTGCCCCAGCGATTGAAGGTGAAATTTTGTCCTATCACCTTGGGGGTTTGCAAACTAATTGAAGGTTTAGAACAGGCATGCAAATACGAAGAGAAAGCAAGTTAGGAACTCACAGAGGCAGTTTATTTTTTCCCAATAGCATTTTTTTTTATTGTCATTCTATTAGCTGTCCCATTTTTCCCCTGTTGCTCTCCCCTGCCCTGCCTACCTCCCCCCTCTCCCAAGTCAATCCCCACCCTGTTATCTAGGTCCATGGGTCATTTATATGAGTTCCTTGACTAGACCCTTCTCCTTCTTTCCCCCTTTCTCCCTCTCTCCTCTCCCCTCTGCACACTGTCAGCCTGTTCCTTGTTTCCATGACTCTGGTTCCATTTGCTCATTGTTTGTGGTGTTCATTAAATTCCTGTATTAGGTGAGATCATATGGGCAGCTTAGCAGCAAGAAAAAGTAACAGCTGGGGCAAAGGATGGACACTATGGTACTATCATTCTCGCCACTCATCTTTTTCTACTCCTGGCCCCCATCACTAGGGGAAGTAAGCTTCTAGTAGAACCCCACACTTTATCTCTCAGCACTTGTCACCCTGAAGTCTTCCCTGTCTTCTTCACTAGACTTTAAGTTCCTATCTGATTGATAGCTATAATCCACTCCTTTAAGCATTACCTGGCGCAGAGTAAAAAGTCAACCCTGAAGCATTAAATAAGAAAACTTTTGGGTTCTTGGGAAAGGGACCAACTGCAAGGCAACCTCGAATCCCAACTGAGTTCTGGCAAGCTGGGTTATAGTTTTGGGTGGTGCCGAGCTAGGCAGCAGGGTGAAGAATTAGAAAACTAAGTTTGGAGGGTTGTATCCAGGTATGGAAGAAAACTGGAAGAATTAAAAATTTGGGAAGAGTTGATTTGAGCCAAATAACAGAGTTTTACCAGAGAGATACCAAAAGGGTAGGATTGTTGTTTTTTGTTTGTTTGTGTTATTTGGTTGTGGGGAGAGAAAACAAGTCAATTAAATCTCTATCAGGCAGTGCTTTCATATCAGTTATCCACAATTTATTGAGATTCAAAAGAGCTCAAGGATAATGAGGAGGGCTCGAATCTGGTAACAGAAGGCAGGGGTGGGGGTTGCTCTGGACCTGTGAATGAAGGCTGAGGGGCCTCTGCAGCCATGTTACTATGGGAGTGATGACAGGGTGAGAATTGCTGGTCCTAAAGGAAAGGAGTGGGCACAACTGCAGGCTCAGAAGGTTCAGAGGATCTAGAAAATCAAAGTCTTCTGGGGCACCCATCAGCGAGCCCCATTCCCAAGATAAGGATTTCAGGTTTTCCCTGGATACACAATAAAGATCTGCCTTAGTTTAACCATCTTTGAAGTTCAGCTACTCTATTAGTTCTCGAGATTTGCCCTTAGCTTTCCTTCACCTTTTGTTTTAGGGGACTGAGAATGTCTTTTAATCAAAGAGGTCCTCTGGCTTTCAATTTTGGCTTTCAATAGCCTATAACTTGTCCTTAGCTATTCATTACCTCTTTGTGAGCAAAGGTTCTTAAAGAATGTTTGTGGACCAGCAGAATTAGCACCACCTGGGAACTTAAAAATGCAATTATTTTAAATTAAAAAGTTAAATACAGTTAACATTTAATACTGTATTAGTTCCAGGTATACAGCATAGTGGTTACCTACTTCTAACCACTTAAATATGAAGGGATCCCCCTTATAAGTCTGTTACCCACCGAGCACCATACATAATTGTTACCATATTACTGACTATATTTCCTAAACTGTACTGTACAATCCCTTGACTATTCTGTAACTGCCAATTTGTGTTTCATAGTCCTTTCACCTTTCTTATCCAGTCTCCCAAATCTCTCCCATCTGGCAACACTTAGTTTATTCTCTGTTTCTATTAAGTATTTGTTTTCTATTTTGTTGGTTCATTTCTTTTGTTTTTCACATTCTACATATAAGTGGAATCATATGACATTTGTCTATCATACAATCCAGAAATCCTACTTATGGGTATTTCTTCACAGAAATCACAAACACTGATGTGAAGAAAACATATATCCCTATGTTCATTGCAGCATTAATTACAATAGTCAATATACAGAAGCAACATAAATGCCCATTAATAGAAAAATGTATAAAGAAAAAATAGTACATATATACAATGGACAACTATTTACCCATAAAAAAAAAGAATAAAATATTGCCAGTTTTAACAATGTGGGTGGACATTATGCTAAGTGAAATAAGTCAGATGGGGATGTGCGGTTCCTTGAGCTCCACCCCAGAGCACTGAATCAGAAACTCTATCTAATATTGAAATAAAGCCGTCTGTGTTTTAACAAGCTCTCTTAATGGTTCCGATGCATGTTAAAGTGTGAGAACTACTGCAGTCGTTCATCCTCAGTGCTTAGCAATCACTCCCGAGTTCTACTATTCTTTTATCTATTTTATTCTTGATATAATATTTTCTCCAACTACCTAATATATGATATCTACTAAGGCACTTCCATTCACCATAGTTCCTCTCAAGTCACCAATGCTAAATGTTTTAATAGACCACTGCTTTGAGCCAGAGTTCTTCTGTTCTTTGTTTACTACCTCTGGTTGGGTGGGGTCCTTCCTTATTTTTAGCCAGTACTAACCAATACAGCTTCAAAATTCATTACCACCTCACTTGCATTCTCAGACCACTTCCAGCAATGGCACAGGCTACTTCTCCGGAAGCAGAGCTTAAGACACACTTTGGAGTGGCAGACATTTGTTACAAGTCAACACCAGTGAGGGAAGAGGGCGGAATCAGGATTGAACAGAGACTGACGCTGACATGAGGTGGGCTTGGAAAAGCCTTCCCCAACTTGGCAAGGAATTCTACAGCTAATGCTGCCCATCACAGTGGGAAAGTGGCCAGGCTTTTATAACTACATCTTGCCCAGTCACCAGGTGCAGGTTGAGCCAGAAAAGGTATGACCTTGGGAAAAAGGATCTCTCAGGTGTTAGCTGGCCCTGAAGGAGCTGAGAGCTAAAAACTACCTTTAGACCACACTCTACAGCTGGGCTTAAAATCCTTCTCTTCTTCCTCACAGGGGGATCTGAATGGAACATCTCCATAGCAACTACAGTGAGTAACTTGCTTAAATTCACATTGTAAGAAGGCAGTAGAGCCAGGCTTTGAAGCCTGTTAGTATGGTTCCAAGGTCTATGTTTGTCAACGTCTCATTGAAGCATCTAACAAGCTCTTGCCTCTTGCCGATGCAGGACCATTGAACAACTTGAGCCAGACGACATGAACAGATTTGGCTTTCAGATACATACTCTGTGAAGTATTTATAGATACCGATTTCTTCAGATTTCTTCTGTATACTAGGTGTTATTAAACACATTCTCTCCACCTGTATAAAGGCCTTTGCCATCAAAGTGACTCTTTATTGAGTTAAACCCAGGACATTCACAGTTCTCTGGGGAAGGAACACGTCTCCGTAGAGAAAGAGCCCCACTGTGTAGCCCTACATCTCACATTTCTTTCTGATTCTCTCACTTTGAGTATTACTGTTATCAAGAGATTTTTCTTTTTGAATTATAGCTTAGAAATTCTGGGTTTCATCCTAATATAGAAGTACATATTTTCTTAAGGCTTCATTAATAAGACTATTCAAGGAAAGATGAGAAGAAAGATAGTTATTGATTTATTTATAACAACAGAGCTTCAAGTACTTGCCTGTTAAGAGTCATTTTTAAGACAATTTATACTATAGGTAAGAAATAATAAAAATGTTTTAATAAAAACAGTAAGTCAATCACCAAACTTAATGTTAGTCTAAATTTTTATTCTTGCTGAAAATAAATATTTCTTGAATGAATAGATGAATCATTATCACTCCAGTTCATCTTGTAGTTAAGAGTTATTTTTCCAGTTATGGGTATGATTGTCCCAGGGAATATAAATATTTTCATCAGTAAATCATTATGGCAAGAAATGGAAACTAAGAAATTCTTACTTTCCTACATCCCAGTCCCCTTAAACTTTTTCTCATGCTTCTATATCCATTTAACCAGCGTCTGATTTTCTCAAGTTTAACCACAGTTAAGGTAAAAGAGAAGGAGAAAACAGACTATGGAACTGTATGGTTGTCTCTCTTAGTTCAGTCTTGGGTTACTGCTATGAGCAATTTGTGAGTTGAGTCCTATCAGGAAGCAGATGGCACATTCAAATCAGGGTAAGTTAAGAAGAGTTTCCTAAAAGGACTATTTAAAAGGTATAGAGAAAGTGTAGGGGAACCACAGGGCAGAGTGTTAGTAACAGTTCAGCTCCCTTATATACTCTAAGGATGAAGCAGTGACAAGAAAGTGTGGTTTCCAGAACTGCTCGAGGAAGCCTTACACAGAGGGTTCCCTTCTCTCCTTTGAGACCTTGTATGGGACACAGCCACACCCTGGCAAACCCTCCTGAGAGGGAGCTGGGGTGATAAAATTCCTGCCTCACTCCCCTGCCTCCCTCCAATCTGTCGCCAAGGTTTCTGTGGGTCAAACCTACCAGATACCAGAAAGCAAGGGAAGTTGTTGAAGTGCAGGTGGGTGCAGATCAAGCTCCTGGGTGAAGGCAGGATAAAGAAGGATGGATGGACAGCGGATCTGCAAAAGCAAATAAAACATCTTCAGCATACTTTTGTTTAGTCCTACCAGCCAAAATGACTATACACTGGGTTAGGCTATTTATATGCTCTGATGTCCATATTCAAGTGAGTGCAAATGAACCCAAAGGTTTTCTTGTTTTTTGTTTTGTTTTACATATATTTTAATTTAACTGTATTGAGGTGACATTGGTTAATACAATTATATAGGTTTCAAGTATACATTTCTATGCCATATGATCTGTATATTGCATTGTGAGCTCACCACCCAAAGTTAAATCATCATCCATCACCATAATTTGGTCCCCTTTACTCTTTACTACCCCCTACCTTCTTCCCTCTAGTAATCATCATACTGCTGCCTGTGTCTATGAGTTTTTGTTTGTTTTTCTTGTTTGTTCATTTGTTGCTTTAAGTTCAATATCCCACATAGGAGTGAAATCATATGGTCTTAACTTTTTCTGACTTATTTTGCTTAGCACAATATTCTCAAGATCCATCCATGTTGTTTCAAATGGCAGTATTTTATCTTTTGTTACGGCTGAGTATGATATATGTACTATATCTTCTTGGCCCAATAATCTATCAAAGGACACGTCACTTGTTTCTATGTCTTAGCCACCATGAATAATGCTGAAATGAGCAGAGGGGTGCATATGTCTTTGTGAATATATTATGCATAAGAGAACACTCACCAATCAGAACCTAAGAAAATAATCTAATTTAGCAGAAATTCTGGGAAACCTAATGCAACCAAACAGTTGTCTGCTGGTTGTGTTTTTTTCTTTTTCTTTTTTTTTAATACAAAACTGTCCTTACATTCTAAATAAGTCATGAAATTCTTAGTTCTAACAGCTAGAGAATGATATAAAAATCAAGAAGTTCCTGTAAGTAGAAAGTTCTCCTTGATTATTTTAAGTTATCAAGGTGGCTTTATACATTCAGAAATTGACAACATTGTTATGTAAAGAGCCAAATAATAAGTATTTTGGCTTGGCAGTTACTCAGCTCTGCCATTGTAGCCTAGAAACACCCATAAATAAATGGGTATGGCTGTGTTCCAATAAAACTTTATTTACAAAAACAGGTGATTGGCTGGCCTACATGTTTACTAATCAAAGGAAAAAGCAGTATTTTGAACAGACAGATGAGGGTCTCAGTCCCAGCTCTTTCAGGTTCAGTATAGTGGCCCTGGGAAAATTGATTATTCTTTAACCAAACTCCCTACCTCATAAAATCAATGAAAAATGTAGGTAAAGTGGCCTGGTCCAGATGAGCTACTCAATAACTGGCAAATGCCTTCCTTTCTATACAGTACTAAAGCAAATATGGAAATCAAATAAGTGAATTTGGCTCAAACATGAGCTACTTGCAAAGTAGGTCAAAAGGCCTCTCGGGAGAATTGGGAGACTATATTGTCTAAATAAATTCCATGGAGAAAGACATTACATAAAAGTGCCAGAGTTTTCATTTTTTTAATGAGCAACTTAATATCTGGAGTAGAGTTTAGTGGGTTTACAAGAACGGGCTACATTATTACTGCCAGCAGAGGCCTCCCTCATTGGGAGTTCCGCAGTGAACCAGAGAAGACACAGCAGGAACCCAATCAGCTCACATGAACAAGACAGGAGGGGTGAAGAAAAATAAGACAATGGGTTTCTAGAGAGAGAAATGCAAAAAATTCAAAAGGCATGGCTCCAAGATCAGCATCGGATCTCAGAAATAGAACTTAGAAGTCAGGGTTTCCCAGAGGCATGTTGTGATTTACTGAAAAACTGTTCACAATCCAATTCCTCTCCATCAACAGTCATAAGGTTACAGCAAACTTAGAATAAATTCTTATCAGGAAAAGAAAGGAGAGGCATCCTTGATCTCACACTGGCCAGTGCCTTTCTTTCCAAAGAAATTGCTCTATTGCCCAAAGTTGGATAAATTCTCCCCTAGGTATTCTTTAGCACACTGGCTTGTTCAAATGGCAGGACAACCCGCCTTTTTATTTCTGTCTCTTCCATTTTGTCCATAATCACCTGAAAAGACAGATTCTGTGTACTGTCATTAGAGTTATGGTCATACTGCCTGGTTTAGCATAAGGCCCCAAAGAGAATGATAAATATGTGTTGAATAAAGAATAAATAGCTGAAGGTGGACTAAAGTCAGGTCCCTTATTTCTTTTAAGATATTTGCATGTTTCTTCATTCCTCAGTAATAAATAAACTGTCACCCTTTCAGACCTAATCTCTCTACTTCCCATTTTCTTGATCTCTGAAATACTGCACTTTCTTGTCGAGGTCTAAGTTGTAGAATAAGGGCAAAGAACCTATCACAGAGCCTGACAGTATGTGTTTATTCAATGCATATTCATTCTTTCCCCTCTTTCATATCAGTGTGTTACCATCCTTAACATTTCTTAATGAAACATTTGCCTGCAGTTATATTTGCTCTTACTGTCTTATTTTTAAATCACTTAACAACAGAATGAGGAAAGCACCCTTTACATAGCAGTAATTTCTCCTTTCTTTTTCTTTAGTTTCAACTGAAATGGCATGCATTCCAGACCAGGTCAAAATCAACTTTGCTTCCAATGAAATTACAGTCAAAAGTGATTTAGGCCTTTGAAACACACTGCTTATTTTCAAATTAAATTTATCGTGATGACATTGGTTAATAGGATCACACAGGTCTCAAGTATACATTTCTACAATGCATTGCTTTTTACACCAGCAAACCCAAAGTGTTATTGCTCAAACTAATGTCAGAGTAGAATGCATACCAATTATGGAATCCACACATTATCAATAAAATCCTTACAACTACTCATGTGTAGATTAACAATAGGCAATAGGGCCAAGAGTATAACTTCTGGCAGCTGATTTTTGGTGTTCAAATCCTGGTCAGCCCTGATTAGTTGGTAAAGTAGAGAAAATCCTCAGATGGTAGGGTTAGTGTAGGGATTACATTAGTTAATATAGAGAAATGATTTATAGTAATATCAAACACAAAGCAGCTACCATGTTTGTGTTAATCACTGTTACTACAGCTGCCATGTGGATCACTATGAAGAAACATTGGATGTCTCTGAAATGTGGCTCTATAAAGGCAATAATGCCTTGAAAGAGTACCTTTCCATTCCAGAGTGCTTTCATACTACAAATTTTCATAGGAATAGTTCATCTCTATTCCTCTCCATATCACATTTAGACAGTGGGCTGAAAGCAGTCCAATTATTTCCCAAGGTCACACAATAAGTAAGTGACAGAAGCAGACTAAAATCCCAAATCTGACTCCACATTCAGTATTTATCTACCACAGCACAGCAAAGGCAGAAAAAGAAACACACATGTAGATGATAAGAACACAAACCCACGTTAAAGTCTGACTGCCAGGAGATAATGTGTACATCATTGGTAACATAAACTGTTTATAGATCAAACTGTAAGAATGTACCTTCGAGGAATGCATGCCTTCTGGTTGGGGAGCAGTTACCAATATCAAGGTGCCTCCATCTGCATTTGATCCCAGACCTTCTGAGTCAAACTCTAGAGTTTATTTGTTTAGTTGCTACTTTGAGTGTGCCACGGTGCTTTTCTGGAACTATTTAAATACTGAATAAGAAAAACTACTTTGTAAAGATTGTTACAGGTATTTATAAAGATGTGCTGGGAATACAGATTTCATACGAACTTGGGGAACCTCTATCAATGCAGAACTTCATCTCCTAAACCTTTCCTCTCATTTTTTATGAATGGAATAGCCACACGTGATATTCTCTTAAAGGAAAGGGCAATTTGTCATCAAATGAGGATGTATTGAAAAAGGGCTTTAATAACATGCATATGTTAACATTGTATGTTCATAGAACCCATTGCTTCTTCCCATATTTTCTTGAATATGTTTTCCTGTCTAGAAAATGTGCTATAGGTTGGTGCAACATTTGGGTCAGGTTTTAACTGGCAGTCAGTTGTATACTAAAGTTACCTCTTCAAAGCAACACAGCACCATCAGGCAGATGGATCACGTTGAGGCAGAGCTACTAGGCTTCATACATGGTGATGGGCTATTGCCAACTGACAAGTACAGGTATGCCCTGTATTGAGAATGCCGAGAGCCTGATCTATCCTGCTGCAAGAGTCAGCAATAACTAATGCATTTCTTTATTTTAAATTAACTTAATGTTGTTATGTTACAGTTGTCCCATTTTCTCCCATTGCTCTCTCCTGCCCCAGCCACCCTATGCCCTCTCCCACAGTCAATCCCTACATGTTGTCCATGTCCATGGCTCACTTATACTAGTTCTATGGCTAAACTCTTCCCCTTCTTTCCTCTCCAATGCATTTTGATGCAATCTTCAAGTTCTCTCCTCTGAACTGACCCACAGGAGAGGAAAGAACCATGTGACAAATCATGGTTCAAAGGCTCTCTTTGGTACTCCCATTGCACTGTTATTTATGTACTTCAATTTTCTTCTCCAGTTGCACTTGGCCCTTCTTATCCTTTTAGTCAATAAATCATCCATACACAACTTCATCTGATGTGGTGGCAACTACCTCCCAAATCTTTATCTTTAACTTTGATTCCCTTCCACCATGATCCCAGCTCACTGGATCTCTCCACCTGGGATCCCACAGGTAGCTGGATGTTTAAAGTAGAACTTCCTTTTGATACATCTGAATCTGCTTTTATTCTCAGTTTTTAGCCCCAAATACATTTCAGAGCCATCTTTAGTTCTTCCCTCTCTCCTCAACCTTCCTTACACTAAAACCTGTCAAGTCTATCAGTGAAACATCATTCAAATCTATTAGCTTCTATCTCCATTGCTAATACGTTCTCAATAGTTCCCATCTCTTTCTTCTTGGACTGATCTAGAAGCTGTCTCATTTATCTTCCCATTTCCTGTCACTCCCTTTTCTAAATCATTCCTCACACTGACTTTCTGAAACACAGATCTGATAATGTCATTTTTCTCTTCTTAAATAGCCTCTTCCCTTCCTGATCCAGTGACTGTCTTCTCAATCTTTCGAGACCAAAGTTAACTGTTAACAATTCCTCCACAAACCCTCTCTTGGCTTCTCCAGGCAGATTTAGTCTCTCTTCTCAGAATCCAATAGCCCTTTTAAAAACATCTGTTAAGGTGCTGTCACTTCTTTGTATTTTGAAGCGACTGGTGTAACAGAATTATTGAGAAATGCACCCAGGTGACAATATTTAGCAATTTTCTCTTTAGGATGCCAGGGGCCAACCACTGCTCAGTTCTCAAATTCCTACTGTTAGTCCCCAATAGCATGCAAGTTCATGAGAACACACAGTTTGTGTAAAGTGTTAAGATCTTCTTTGAAACCTTATACCATCAAGGCCCAACTCTGAAGGACACTGTTGTGTATCTGTGCGTGCCCATGTCTTCAAATGTATTTCCCTGGCTTGCTCATACAGTCTTTCTTTTTTCTTCCTTGTTAAACTATAAGCCAGTAAGTATACTTCCCTGGACTTGCTCACTCTTGGGCCATCTACCTCTGAGAACTATGAATTAATCTTGGCCTTGACCCACCTTACTTTCCTTCTTCTTGTCCCCTCAAAAACTAGCAAAGTGGTTCTTCTATAAGTAGAGAAGATACTTACAGGTCTACAAAAGAGAGGTCAGCCTCACTTTCATGCTAACCCTCTGGATAACAGTGAACGAGGGTTTTAGTTTTATTGTTCTACTACCTATAATTTATTTGACAGCCCTTTGACATCTGTTTAGTTCAATGTCAGCTACATGTTGGGAGGGGATACTAAAGATATATATATATATATATATTATATATATATTATTTGTCAAATGAATGAACACATTATCTTAAGTCAAGAAATGAAGCTCTAGGTGATTACAATCTTAAAATAAATTGAAAAAATCAGCATTCTTTTGCTTTGTATTTACCTAGTGTATATTTTCTTTCCTTTAATTTTAACTTCCCTGTATTTTAATTTCAAGTGACCCATTTTGTCTTGATCCATTTAAATAATGTCTAAGCACATGAGAAAGTGTGCCACATCACTAGTCACTAGATAAATGCATTTTAAAACCATAACAAGATGCCTCTATTAAACCAGCAAAACAGCTAAAATGTAAAATAATGAGAATAGCAACTTTTACAAAGAAATGGAGCAACTGAAACTCTCACCCATTATTAATGGCAAGTAAACTGGTTAAGCCACTCAAAAAAATGGTTTAGCAGTGTCTACTGCTAAAGCAAAATCTATGTGGCCCTAAGACACAGGTTCTATACCTAAGTACATACCTAACAGAAGTAAGATGAGTATGTATGTCCAACAAAAGACATGCACCAGAGAATTCCTAATAGCCTTTTCAATCACAGGCAAACCTGAAAATGACTCAAATGTCATCAACAAGACATGGATAAATTTTGTTTTATTTGTGCAATTATATACCACACAGCAATTAAAAAAGTAACTATTGATACATGAAGAACATGAAGGAATCACATAGATGTGATGTTACATGAAACAAGCCAGACATAACCGTGTAAATACTATGCCATTCAAGTAATGTAAATGTTAATAGGAGGCAAAATTCACCTTGGGTGGTAGATATCAGAACAGCAGTTACTTGTAAGAGAGACTGATTGGAATAAAGTTGACTGGCATAAAGAAATACTCCGAAATACAAAAAATGTTCCAGATCTTAACCCTAATAGTGGTTTCATGGGTTATACAACTATAAAATGATATCAATTTGTACACTTAAGATGTATACTTTACTGCACATTACATCTCAATAAAAATAAAAAAGCTACAGAAACCAACTAGATATCAAGGTGAAATGTGTTCACTTTTTCTGTTTAAAAGTGTAATGTTACGCTGCCCCTCTGGCTAAACCAACTCAAGTTTCTTTAAAGCCAAGCCAAAAACACACACCATCCTGTAAAACATCATGCCTGCTAGAGGAGGCTACTGGAACCTCAGGGAGAGTTAAGTGGATGAGGTGTGAGAACAAAGGCTGCTGTCTTAACAAGGAGTGACTGACTCTGACTGAGCTCAGTGGAGTTACCCTGCCAAAGACTCCCCGAGTCTCACTTTGATCTGGCGGTGGGTAATTGTGAGAAAGAATGTTGGTGGTAATCTTTCTTGGCAGTTTATGAGCAACTTAGTGTCCGTCTCCAGGGGACGCATTCTGGAAACAGGCTACTCAGGTTCAGATCCTGTGTTGATATGCAATGTTTGATTCCTAATGTTCGCTCTCCTTGGGTTTATTTTTGGCACCTTGAAAAAACAATGTGCATATTTGGAACCTAGGCATGTCTTTATTCCCAAGTAGATTCAAAAAGGGCGTTGATTTATTTTTAATCTTTTCATTACTCATGGATGACAAAGCACGGAGCAGGGATTTGGAAATCCTTTGTCAAGAGGAAATAAGAAACGAAAAGCTTGTGCCTTCCTTTCAGTTCACTCCTCTGGGTCCTCTTTAAAATCTGTGCTCTACACAATCGGATTACATGAGTTCCTCTTTCCCACATGGGAGAATGGGCAACCATTAGAATATCGTCCAATCGTCCATATTACTCCTTCTTCCACATTATTAATTTTTTTTTTTTAATAAGGCTTCCAGTCCCTTCAGATGGGTTACAAACCAGCCTTCTGAATTCACCAGAGGCTCCTTTGTTGACGAAATCCCTGGGGTGGTGTTCCAACTTTTCAGATCACTGGCAAGTCACCTCATCATCCTCCCTTTTAGAGCGTGGTAAGTTTTTATAGAGTTACGAACACAGTTAGCATCTTCTCAGCAATTCATTTTGCATTCTTCAAATAAAATTAAAAAGAAAAAAACACTCACTGAATAGAAAATCCTCAAGGACTTCACTTCGTTTGTGCCTGGTGGCAAATACCACTTGATTATGTTGGCACTTAGGAAGGGCTCAGCTTCAATGTAACTTTCCTGAAAAATAGCTTGTAGCCCAAAGGATGCCAAAAAACCTGTTGACAGGTGAACCCCTTAGCCAGCCATGTGGATAATTACTAAGTGCCAATCATCCAGGAATGCACAGAGAGCTGAATGGTTGACTGAATTCTCACTTTTCTTCCAGTTTATATCCATATTTTTTTCCTTTTCATTGTCCTGATTTTCCTTCTGATTCACCTGTGATAGCAGCTACTGGTGTGCACCAAATTTTCTTTCAGAATGACAGCATCCCTTACTGTGATGCCAGGATTTCATATTCCTTTCTCCACAGGATTTGTGTTAGATGGGGATTCGAGCAATTGGTCAACTGTAAGACACCTCCCCATCTACAACCCATGTTGACAACCATTCAGGGCCTGACGTGTGTGTTTGGGAAGTAAATATATCTGCCCGATAAATAAACCATGTTCAAAGCTCTGAACATTCAGTAAATTTCCTAAATTAATAACATCTTTGGTGCTTTGAATCTTGATTAATGAGCAAGATAATAACATATCAGGACTTGCACCCTGGCTGGTGTGGCTCAGTGGATTGAGCACTGGACTGCAAACCCAAGAGTTGCTGGTTGGATTCCCAGCCAGAGCACAAAATCAGGTTGCAAGTCAGGTCTCCAGCCTAGTCAGTAGCAGGAGGCAGGTGAAAGGCAACCATACATTGATGCTTCTTTCCCTTTCTTCCTCCCTCTCTGCCCTCCTCTCTAAAAATAATGAATAAAATCTTTAAACAAAAAGCATATCAGGATTTTGTGGCTACCTTGAATTTAGATTTCTTATCACCACACCTTGCTGTCCATGTAAACTTAGGCATCTTTCTTTTTCCTTCAACTTTCTGAGCATCCTTTTCATGACCGATAGAACCCAAATAACCTGTGATGGTTGCTGAGTAAACCAAATGAGACGCTCTGAGAAGGTGCCTTGGAAACTATCGAGGGATTTATAATTGTCAAGTAAAGGATGTGCAGTAGCATTTACTATGTTAGGAAGAAGAACATTAGCAGCTGAATGCAAAGTAGAGACTTAAAAGCTTATAAAAGCCTCCATGACAGGAGCCATGCCATTGCATTCATTTGTGCTCCATGTATTGGCTGAAATGAGGTTTACCTTATAAACGTTTGCTAAATGAGAAAAAAATTAGACTTTAAAATAGAAGAGTCTTTTTTAAAAAAAATCAAATCTCATTGCTGTAAATATTCTACTAGATTCACTCCATTGTAAAAAGTAATTATGTTCCACCTGCTAAAAATCAATCACTGCTGCCCTGGCCAGTAAGGCTCCATTGGTCAGAGTGTGGTTCTGTAGCCAAAAGGTTGCAGGTTTGATTCCAGGTCAGGAATCTCAGTATGTTTGATTCCACAACATACCTAGGCTGTGGGTTTGATCCTTCATCCAAATGCATACAGGAAGCAAACAGTCTCTCTTCCATTGATGTTTCTCTCTCTTTCCCTTTCTCTCTCTCTAAAAGCAAGGAAATAAATGCCCTTAGGTGAGTATAAAAAAATTAAAAATCAATCAATACCTATTGTTAAGGACTTACTATGTACCAGGCACTTCTCTGGGACCATGGGAAAAACAAAAAAGTCATTTGAAATCAGGGGAGAGAGCTGTGATTTAGCGCAGTGAATTCAACCTACGATTTAAATCTCTTCTGTTCCCTTCATCCACAGCGCATTCCAATGAGTAAATTTTGTCAGCACCAGAAAGCAGGAAAAGTCACAGACCTGAACGATTTTAGTGGAAGTAAAACAGAATTGAAAGGAAAGGTTTCCAAACTCTAAGTCCCTAGGTGTAAACAGAAAAGTGACCTAGTGAATGGATGTAAAAAGGAGCCCAGGAGAAAGCTAGCAAAGTAACCAGAATTAGGGGGATATGAGCTAGAAGTAAGGCTGAACTCCTACAGTGACAGATGCAAATAATAGACAGTGAGTGTACCGAAATCAAGGCATTGCTTACAGGTTAAATATACAATTGCCCAAAAAGAAAAATGGAGGTAATCTATGGATGTTGTTGAATGCCATGTCACTGAATTAGATGACTATCTAGAGACTTTATCCTTGAACTCAGAGGCAAATGGTAAATATATATATAATAAAAGGGGTAGAGGCATGGAGTATGGATCCATGATGTTTTATATACATACATACACACACATACACACACACACACACACACACACACACACAGTATATATCCGAAGGAAGAAACAGAGAATAGTGGACAAGGAAAGAATGTAGTGATTGCTGGGGGAGGGAGGTATAAGGGGACTAAATGGTAATGAAAAAATGCAATAAATGTTAAATACAAAATTAAATTAAAATATAATTAAATAAGAATTTACGTCATCAAGAGTAAAAATTGGTATATAAGCATACTGAATAAAATATTTTAGTTATATATATCCATTATAATTTTATATTATGTTCATATTCAAATATATACATATTACATATGTTATAGTCATGTTAAACCTTATATATATATGTTTTACATATATAGTCATGTTAAAACCTTAATGAGAAGCTCTATTTTCAGTGAAAACACTACATCACCAAAACTGGTGAAAGAAAATAAGGAAATCCAAGAAGATTAATACTATAAATGAAGAGATTTGTGAAATAACTCCACCTATGATAAAGATCAAATCCAGATGAAATAAAGAATATTTCCATCAATCTCTAAACAAGCAACAACAACAAAATACACATTTCTTGTGATTTGAAACTATTTCAGGGTACTAGGGAAAAATTCCAACTTATTCATTAAGGAAAGCAAAACCAAAGTCCTAAAAATAGAATTCTAAAAAGAAAACTACAGACCAATATAAGGTACTGGTTCAAAGAGCCTAACATTCATGTACTAAATTAAAAAGAAATTAATTTAAAGAATAAACTGTCATGGTTCTACTATATTTTATCTAATTAACTTGTATGTCATTTCCTTATATTTAAACTTGGATTTTCATTTCATTTTATTAAGCTTAATAATTTAATAGTAAACTCATTTACCCAAAGTACTTTTTAACTTTCCTGAAGCTAAAGCAATATTATCTTCTTCAAACCAGTTCTACTCGATTCTTCTTGTAACCCAAAATACGATAAACCAACCTATTCTTAAGTAAATGATATTTAAGCTTAAATGTCAAAATAAATGAAATATTATGTAACAAAGATATCAAAGCCTGGGTAATTTTAAAAAGAAAAATGTATGGATATTTTATTCCAAAAAGATGTCATTTTACCTCAATCACTTGGTATTGATGTAACCACTAAATGAATGTATTTGCTTCCGGCAGATTCTTCCTTACCAGGAGTGATTAGAAGGGTCACTTTCAACATCACACCTGTCTCTACTCGGGGATGCTATGGTGACAAGCATCCTCAACATCTCAGCAGCTGGCAGTACCCAAGGTTTCCTTCCCACTCATTCGGTAGGTCCATGTTACCTTTATACTAGATCCCAGGTCAATGGAGCACTGAGTTTCTGGACCACAGCTGGAATAGTGGGTTGAATTGTGGCCTCCAAAACTTCATAATCACATGGAACCTCAGAATGTGATTACATTAGGAAATAGAGTCTTTGCAGATATAACTAATTAAGGCTGTTGAGATACAATCGTGCTGGATTTAGACTGGTTTCTAAATCCACTGACTAGTGGCCATACAGAATGAGGAGAGGACAGATAGACAGAGAAAGTCATGTGAAGATGGAGGCAGAGCTTGGGGTGATTCATCTAGAAAACAGGGAATGCCAATTCCAGCAACCACCATCAGCTAAAAAACAGGCAAGGATGGTTTCTCTCTTAGAAACCTCAGACAGAACTTACCCTACTGACCCCATGACTGAGTGCTTCTGACATCCTAAACTGTGAAATAATAAACTCTTGTGTGAAGCCACCCATTTTGTGGCCATTTATGGCAGCCCTCGAAAACTTACGCAGCTGGTGACCCAGGCAGTAAGAAAGGAGGCTCTGGAATGCCTCACTTGGGCATTAAATGTGCAGTGTGGAACTGCCAGGTCCCCTGTCCACTCTTAACTCATTAGCTGAAACTGCTCACACAACCCCACATAGGCAATAAGGAGTCAGGAAGTGTAATCCTTTACACATGACAATCCTTGCAAACAAACCCAGAAACCAAAAATATTTGACAATGACTAATGATTACCCCTGCACCCACCATACTACTTTGCTTTCAAATGTACAAGAAAAAGTACAGACTTGCAAATATATGCTAATGAAAATAGATGGCACTCAAATTATCTTCTCTTGGAACAGAGAAATACATTGCCCCCCAAATCCCCAAAGTGACGTGCCATATGCTCTTTGTGACAGCCACATTAAATTTGAATTCTAAAATCTCTCTTAAAACCTGGCAATGACTCAACATTACTAAGAAAAGTTTTCTTCATAACCTTCTAAGGGGCATTTTCAGGAACAACAATCAGGAAAATATTGCTTGAATTCATTCTGCAGAGATTCAATTTTGATATTTTCTTGAAAATAATTTTATTTTTAATTTTGTTTATTATTTTTAGATAGAGGAGTCAGGAGAGAGTCAGAGAGGGGAAAACACATCAACATATGGTTGCCTTTCACCTGCCTCCAGCCACAGATCTGGCTGGAGACCTGGTTTGCAACCTGGTTATGTGCTCTGGCTGGGAATCAAACCAGTGACCTTTGGGTTCACAGGCTGGCACCTTATCCACTGTGCCACCAGCCAGAGCCTGAAAATAACTTTTAAGAGCCTGTCTTTATAAGCTTCAATATGATAAGAAAATGATGAGTCATTGTAAGAGAGTATTTGCTGAATCCACAGCCGGATTCTGGCTGTGTGTTCAAGGGAAGTCATTAAAAGAAATAATGCCCATCTTTCAATGTATTCAAAACTTCAGTATATCAGGCAACTACTCCAAGCTATACTGAAAGTTATACTTTTTGGTGGTTCAAACAGTCTTATGTCTGATTTTAAGAAAGCGAAGGGAAAGATTATGTTTCAACTTGTAAACCCAGCCAGGGTATCTCCTGTTGACAACTGAGGAAACTCAGTATGAGATAAACTAATGTCATAATAGCATCAAATCTTCATAAAACAAGGCAAGTACCTGGTGCATAGCAAACATTACCTGGCTTCTTGATAATACGGTTAATGTCTTATAGCTTACTGGGCTGCTTTGGAAGCCAAAGTTTGAGGTGAATGGTACAGCAAGCCTTCATTGAGAAGATGAGAGTCCATGTCCTTCTGAGAGTCATGTCCCTGTGTCCTTTGGGGTGCCAACCCCCCGGCAGGGATGGTGAGCTGTCCCTTGCCCCCAGGCCCAAGGCAGATCATTAGTGATTTCATACTGGCCTGCCCTCACTAGCTGTTCAAAGTCTAAGTTCCATCCACTGTATATTGGCTTTGTCTTCTGAGTCAGTGGTGTTGTGATTCAAAAGAAATGGAAGGTAAGGAGATGTGACCAATTTTGTTAGGTCCTCCTGCATTGGGGCCTGGTTGGCATTTGCAGAAAGGAAAACAAAGCAACATCAGCTTCTCGAAGATGAAGAGCATCTAGGATGGGAAGAAGTCCTAGGCTGGAGGACTTCTTGTCTCTGAGTCAATTTAGTGACAAGAAGCAAAGCTATTTAAGTTGGGGGGTGGGGGCGGTTATGTGCCTTATGTTACTGGACCTGAGTTTGTCATCATTCTATACTTTTCTTTACAAATCAACTGAGAATTGACCTTCCTTTTACCTTTTTCAATAGCTACAGTCTACTTTTCTCCTGTGATTTTAGAAAATAAAAAAAGGAGGGGGAAATAAAGACCATACTGCAATACTGTCACTAAAGTGGTGGTGGCTCTCCTAAGGCAAGTGGGCAGGCAGGGAGGACCTGCTCAGCTCTGAGAGGATTACAGGTTTTGGCAGGACTGAGAGCCGCCCCAGGGGCCGGATTTCTCTCCAGCTGCAAAGCCAGCCTGGGGCTGGCATGTTGAGATAAGCAAGTTTAACAAAATGAAGCTGAGCCCGGGGAGGCTGGGATACCTGTTTACACCAGCACTTTTTCTTTAATCCAACAAGGCCCTTTTTTTATGCTGAGTAACAGAAGCCACAAAACAGCTACTATATTATAGCCTCTCAGCAAGTGGTCCCAGCCTCTTCTGTCCCATTTTCTACCCACGAAATTGCTTGGCACTGCAGGGATCTCTTTACTCCTTCACAATGACATTGTAACCACCCCCAGCCAAAAGGGACAGATAATCTGCTGTTTGCCACAAGCAGGACCTCAGGTCCACTGGCACTATCAGTAATAATAAACCATTTCCTGGTCAGAGGTGGAAACTCCTCTCCACAAATACGTTTGGGCTTGTGCAAATGACACTCAAAAAGAATCCCAGGTACTTGGAGTCCATGAGCCAGTGGGACAGGCAAAGGTGCTGAAGCCTTAAAGGCTGGCTTCCCTATTCATATTTCATTCTGGGGCTTTGTCTCATCTACTTTACTTACTTTGTTTCTTTTTGTTTTGAGCAGTGTAATTGTCTGAGTATAAATTTATTCCTCACTTCTCCTTGTTGGGTTTCCATGAGTTTCTCAAATTTCTAGTCTTCTGCCAAATTTGGGAAGTTTTTAGCCATATTTCTTCAAGACATTTTTTTCAGCACTACACTCTTCTTCAGAAAGTCTGATGACCCACATCTTAGATTTTTTTTTTTTTTAATATTGCCCCACGGCATCTGAGAATCTGTTCATATTTTTAAATTATTTCTCTCCTTATTATTCCCATAATTTCTATTGAGTTAACTTCAAGTTCAATGACTCTATCTTCTCTCATCTCCAATCTGCTCTAGGGCATAGCCAGTGAAATTCTTTTTTTCATTTATGAAATTTTAATTTGGTTATTCTTTAGTAAAGCTTTCTATCCATTCTCTTGAAGAGCTTTTGGCCTTACATGTTGGAACACTGCTATAACAGGCGTCTAAAGTCTTCATCAGATAATTCCAACATCTTTCACATGTAAACTTTGCTATCTATTAATTGATTATATTTCCCTTTGAAAATTGAGATTATCATGGTTCCTCATATACCAAGCAATTTTGGATCATATCCTGAACATTTTGATGATGTTATAAAATTCTGAGTCTTATGTAAATCTTAAGAGAAATACTGGTATTTTTGCATTAGCAAGCAATATCGTGCTTGATTTAAACTCAGCTTGTAAATTTGACCCACCGTCTATGAGCTATGCTTCTATTACCACTTTAGTTTCTAAAACTTTCAAAGCCTTTGTACTGTTATTTGGGTCTATCCCATGTGTGTTATTCAGTGGTTCCATTTGGGACCTGGAAAGTGGTCAATCTGTTTTTCAGGGCTTTGGGGATGCTGGTTAAAATTAGGTCTAGGCATGGCAGCTTCAGAGAAGCTCAAGAATTCATAGTGTTATGCTGTTAATTTCTCAGATTTCTTCCTCTCTGCGATCTTTCCAATACTTCCCACTCCCCTCCCTGGGGTTCTTTTCAGTCCCCCTACAGGGTTTAACCTCCTCTGCCAGGCACACCTGGCAACTATACTTGTAATCAACCAGGGAGACCTGAAGAGAAAAAAAAAAATGTTAAATTCACATCTGGTTTGGTAGGACTTTGAATTATGGCATTCTTCCCCAGTCTATATACTACTGTTTACCTTTCAAAGTTATCAAATACTTTCCCCATGCCTTCTGTCAGAACTGGTATAAGGTTTTATACCAATATTTACACTGTACTGGTACACACAAAATGGACTATGCTTATTCTGTATGACTCATGGTCAACAGTTGAACTTTATTTTAAAATAAAATCGGTGTAAAATCTCAGAAAGAACATATTTACATAGGCAGTATTTTCCATAGAAATGACAGTATAAATGATACTAAACAAGCCAGACAGCATTTCAAATATCTTACAAAGCTTGTTCTGAAATTTTCCCACTCTGCTTTCTAAGTACACCTACCGCTATGATTTCTGAGAGAGAGAGATTTGCTCTTTATTATTTATTTGCATTATAAAAGCAAGAGATTTCTTTTTCATTTTTAAAACATTTAATTATGTTACAAGATCGTATGTTCTCATTCAAGCCATTCAGGCACTTCTTATTCCTAATACTTTTTACTTATTTCTCCTCTCAATTTAGAATTGTTGTCATGACATATGCCAAATATGTTCAGGTTACATATAGCCTCAAAGCATTTGTTAATTGAATAGTTCAGATTTGTGGACTAGGTACTGGACAAGTAAAGGCAACTTGAAAATTCAAATACACTCCATAGAATATTCCAGGTTAATCAAAATCTTAATTTTTTGGAAAATAGTGTCTGTCACCCACCCTGGCACCTGCAAGTGACACCAACAAAGTGTGCCATTATCCACACAGCTACTTGCTATCCCTACTAGAACTTGTCACTACAATAAACATCAAAATTCACCAAAATTTACCAGCCTCTTTCTTCATCAAGTACTACTCCGGATGCTTCAAGTATACGACTAGAAACCATTGTTCTGAAACAGATGCTTCTGGGGGTCATTTACCAACTCAATATTGTTTTAGTGGAGAAGTGATTTCCTTAAGCTTCCTACTCCACCATATTCATGGCCTCACCATTTCTTGAATGTTTGAGCATTTACATGCTTTACCTATTAAAATGTAGAAGAAAAAAGGAAAGGAAGGAAGGAAGAAAACTGAAGGTGGAGAAGAAATGGATTTTTTTATCGTTAGCTACTGCTTTCAGTATGAATTAATTCCTCTGTTAACTTAACCAAATACTTAATTCAGCATCTCAGCCACTACCAGGTAAACAACAGAACTCTTGGAACTGAACTCATAAGAATAAGAAGATGCTGATACCTGAGCTAAAAGGTGACTAACCTGGGTTTTTAGGTTACTTTGTTGGTGTTTCTGTCACATGAACATTTGTTGTCCTTATGTCATGTTGGAAAAGTCATACAATTACTGAAGCAGTTGTACTGTTGTCATTAAAACTGTTTTCGTGTTTGTTTGTTTTTTCCAGAACTACTTCACTCTCCCACAGTAATTGGTCACCGCGGTGTAATGTATAGTAGTGATTTTTCTATCATCATCATTATGTATGCTAGTCCTTTAGGTTTAATGACATCTCCCCTAGGCCATTTCACTACCCAGCTCTAAGGGACTGATACTGGTGTGGAGAAGGGGTTGTTACAAATACATTCTCCTTTTCATACCCACCCTCTTGAAAGTTGAATTTTCCAAGCCAAAAAAAGTCAAACTCTCCATTCCCTAAACAACTAATACAGAGATCTAATTCCGATACCTTAAAATGCAATGCATATTGTGTTTGGAGGAATGAAGGGAAAACATCTCCGAAACCGTTCTAAGGGAAATAAATACAAACTACATTTATTGAGCGATACACTACATCCCAGCCAGAGATTTTCTCCTACAGAGCTGCAGAAACATTGGAGAGATGAGGCTGGGCCGCTGCAGATCGCACAGGTCTTCAGAGGAAGCTCTGACTTGCTTTGTTTCTGCCTAGTTCACGCTGGCTCCTAACGCTGTAGCGTTCCCAACCAGGTGGGCTCGGTATTTGCAGCGTTTTTGGTGGCCAGTCTGCTCCCCATCAGGCATAAGTCAGTTTCATAACAAGAAGCTTCTGATTTCCCATCAACCGTTAGGAGCATTACTGCCGCATTTCCAGGGGGATTGGAGATCATTTCTGTTTTTGTTATTTCAGTGTTTGCCTCCACTCGATACATGGCTTTAAGAATGGGGAGTACTGTAACAACCATTTCAAAGTATCTAACAGGGGCGTCATCTTAAGTAATACGCAGTGATTTCTAAATACACACTGGAGAGAGCTCATAGGAAACTGCTAATTAATGCTAACCCCAGGTAACATTTTCGGCCATAACTTAATGGGGCTGGGTACATGGAGGCTGGCCCCAGGTCACCCAGGTTGTTTTTCACATGCAATATGCATTGTGCCCACTATCAGCTGATTCCACATGCGGACTTCCAACACCTCTAGATTAAGAAACTAGGACTGGAGTGGAGAAGTCTAAGACACAACTGCATAATAGCAAATAAGACAAGCTTGATATGGAAAAGAACTGAAGAAAGGCCACATAAGCTTTAAAATGTTTCCTGCACGGAGCTTTTTCTCTGCCCTAATCTTTGCTCCAACTTTCCGCAGTTGCCTTATTTTATAAGAACGTTTAGCTTCTTTCATGTATTCACTCATGCATGTACTCATCCTATGGGTCTGTCATTCAAATGTTTGGGGAACTTGTAGTCCCTCTTATCTTATCTTGAGTTTCCATCTCTTGGTTAATAAGTATAACTTTTAATTAGAAGTTCAAAATGATTTAAAATATCACCTGAACTGATCCTTGAAACTGTTAGTTGCTTTAGGCCACATTCAAGGGATCTCTGGCTCACACAAAGGAATCAGGCAGCATGTTCAGCTATTGATGTCACTGCAATGTCATTGATCCAGGAATTTTGCTGCTTGAAGTGATCCTGAGAAATAGTTGGAAAAGTATGCAGACATGTATGTTCAAGAATTTTATTTACTGTTTTCTTTATAATTATTACTGAAAATTTCTAAAGAGGCTTTCACTTAAAAATCTTGATAAAGAGCTAGAGTTAGTGTAGATGTGTGTTTATGCATATTTCTGGATGTGTATTGGAGCATACAGAGAAACATTTATGTAGGTTAGACACCATAAAGATAGTCACACTTATACTGGCAAGTTAAAATTGTGAGATTTGTCTTTTACTGGGAAAATAAAGATATACTCTTAAGAACTGTCTTATCTAGTTTTAAGAGCAAAAGTACATTTCAGTTTCTGCTTTAATCCTTTTATATGTTTCACAAAGGAGAGATTGTATTGTATCCATAAATGTATTATATCCATAAACCCATTCTAGAAGCATGAATATAGCAGATCTAAAGTAAATATAAATCTAAAAATGGAAATGGGAAACATTCCATTCACTATACACTGAAAACTATAAAATGGAAACAATTGTTACAAGAAAGAAATAGGAACTATATAAGAAAAACAATAAAATCTTATTGTAAAATATAAAATTATATCTCAACAAATGGAAACACATGTTCTTTAAGAGAGGATTTACTATCATAAACCACTATTCTCCCTAAATTAATAGAAATTTAATGCAATTTCAATTGGAATGCTAACATGTTTGTTTCATTTTATAAATAGATCATAAAATTCATATGAAAGAAAAAAAATATCCAAGAGTATGAAAAAACAAAAGTAAAGTAAAACTAGTTAATAGGGAATTGCCTTAACAGATATGGTATATTAAAAATTCCCTAAAATTGAATTAATATGTCATTGGATGTATGGATGGTTGATAATAGGATATAGAAGAAAGAAATGGGCGCAAGTATACTTTCCTATATGTTAATAATGATATTTCAGTTTAATGGGAAAAAATAACTTATTGATAAGATTGTATCAGACTGGCTATTTATCTGGGGGAGAAAAATAAAACTGTACCCTAATATTAGGCTGTATGCAAAATTAAATCACACACAAAATAAAGATTTAAATGTTAAAGAAAAATCTGAGAGTCATGTTTTATACCTTGTTGGTGTGGTGAAAGGAACCATCTTAACCAAAATAGAAAACTAGAATCTGCCAATAAAAGATAGCCACTTTGCCATAAAATACTTTAAATATTTGTAAGGCTAAGGATCTACAAACCAAGGCAATAGACATACAATGGATTAGAAAGAAAATGACAAAATACACAAAAGTTTTGCTATCTATAAATTGAGAATTTGCCCAAAAAAATAAATAAAAGAAAGAAAGAAATTTTCCCATAATCCATACTTAATGTTATATACCTAACTAACAACTCCTAAACAATAAGCCATAATACGCTGTGAATATAAGCTGTTTTTAGAGTCTGAGCACAAGGCCCGTAGTCAGTGAGTTTAAGACAATGTTCAATTAATTACAAACAGACAATCCTATAATTTGGTGGAGAACTCGATTATTTCTTCTTGGTCTGCGTAAAAATTCTTTCCCAAAGATCGATACTGGGTAGAATTCGTGAGTTACCTTCATGTACATATCTTTAACATAAACTCTTGCCATTCATATATTTTCCTTAACAAAATGCAAAGCTCTTTAAGTATTGATAAGGAAGAGGCAAATAACGCAAAAAAGATGGACAAGGAATATGGGAAAACAAATACATCAAATGAAAATCCCAAAGTCAAGAAATAGATTTTCAAGCTCACTGATAGTCATATTTGCAAATTAAGTAATATTGAGATATCATGGCACTCCTAAAGAGAGCAGTGACATTTATTGTTGGTGGGGGTGCTTAGAAGTAGGCCCTCATGGAGAAAACAAAACTGGAATTGTTTACAGACTTTAGGGAAAGCAATCAGGTAACATCTATTAAAATTAGAAATCAATGTACTATTTGAGCTAATCCCCCTCCAGGATTATAGTCACAAAAATAAAAACACAAGTATTCTAATATAAATGAACACATACTTGATTAGAGTATTTGCCATAATGGGAGAGGTTGAAAAAAATGTGGTATTTCCATAACATGACATTCCATGTAGCTATTAAAAGGAATAAATCAGAATTATACCTGCTGCCTTGAAGGAATTTCCATTAGGGGAAAAGCAGAATGCACAGTTTGCATACAGTCTCATATTAAAAGAAAAAATACCTCCATATGTGCGTTTATATAGGCTTTGCATTTGTATAGTATCATAATACACTTCACATTTGTGTATATACTTTGCATTTGCTTATGTTATCATTAAAAATTAAAATTTAGAAGAAAATATTAGGATGTTATGTGTTTTCTAAGATATGAGAAGAAGGAGAGAGGGGAAAAAGGAGGAAAGCAAAAAGGGGGGAAAATGAAAGATTTCGTTGATCTTTTTTTAAGTGATGTACATGACTCTGGGTAGAAAGATCCAGAAAGAGTAGTCTCTGTTCACACATAAGAGACTTCATAAACCACTAAGCGAGAATCTGCATAATGGTGTAATAGAAATATTTACTTGGAAATCAACAATCCCAAATATAAGATGATGAATCCTAGAAAGTCACTTAATGTCTCAGGTTTTACTTTCCGAACTTATAATAGGATAATAACACGTAGCAACTGTCAGAATTGAGAAGACATTAACGTAAAGCATACCAAATGGCACAGAGCAGGAACTCAAAACCATTAATTCTCTCCTTTGCATTCCAATCAAATTATATTTCTTGACAGTCTGTGGCAGGCACATAAAACCAATTTCTAAGACTGAGAAAGGTTGATAATCCAGGTTAGTTTTTAAAAACTAACATTTCAAATAATTTTTAATAATGAGAAAGCAAACCCAAAGGTCGCTGGTTTGATTCCCAACCAGGGCAACATAACCAGGTTGCAAGCCAGGTCTCCAGCCAGGTCCTTAGCTGGAGGCAGGTGAAAAGCAACCATACATGGATGTTTCTCTCCCTCTCTACCTCCCTCCCTTCCCCTCTATCTAAAAGTAATAAATAAAATCTTTTTCAAAAATAAGAATGAAAGCTTTTGTTAGACACCAACTAGTATGACAACCCCCAGAAATAATTCACTTAGGTCTACTAATATACTCATCGACAGTTTCAATCCCCAGGGGTAATTAATTTAGGTCTGTTAATATACTCGCTAACACGGCAGGCATTTTGTTAAAAGGCCCTCACAAACTCTAGTTATCCCGTCCGAGCAGATAGTTTCATTATTCAATTGGATACATATGGTTGGTTTTTGTGCCTTTTCACAATTCTTGCCAGCAAGTTTACAGAGAGTAAATGAACAAAGCTGATGGTGGGTACAGGACAAGGGAACAGCTGAACGGCTCAGGCAGAAATGAACTTGACCCAGAAAGTGCACAACTTCTGCTTACCCTTTCCCCATTCTGCATTGTGCCTGAGCTCACTGAACACAGCAATGTTTCTGGAGCTGGTTTGCACACGATCCCAGGAGTTGGAAGGAAGAAGAGAGAACAGATTCAACGTAGATCTATGCTCTTCCCCCATTCAGACATGAAAAGTCTTTCATCTCCCTCTGATTTTCCCTCCTGCATTACATTACTCTTTCGCTAACATTCAAAATGCTAAACATTAGCAAAGGCTATGTGAACATATAGATAAATAAACATATTTATAGCAGACAATGCAATGAAGGTGAGGTGTCATTTTCCCAGCTTCATAATTTGAAGAAGACTCTTAGTAAATTTTAATAATGTATGGAACTGTATTATTAAATTGCCATAGAGCTTCACATGGAAGTCGTTGAACATAATTAGGACTCAGTCAAAGGATCACATCCCAATCATACCACTGACTGAGTTATCCTGGGAAATTCAACTCTATGAAGACTTTGTTGCTTCAGTTACAAAACGGAAAAAAATGTTGTGCCTCATCCCACATTCCACTAAATGGAAAGTATCAAGGAAAGCATAATTTAGTAAGTAAAATAATGTGATAATCAAATTTGAGATAATACATATCAGAAATTAGGTGTTTAGTATACTATAAAAGAAAGAAATGTTTTCTAATTTCTAACTTTTTCACTATGATGGCCAATTTAAAAAGTCCTTAAATGTAGTTTTTAAATTAAGGGCAGAATATCAACAGTTTTGTAGTGCATAGTAATAACATAATTGAAATAATAAAATTTATTAACAAGTATCTGCACATTAATCTAAGACTTATCATAAGCTAAGTGATTAATCCTTCTTTTTTTATGTCTTCAGAGGTTATAAAATAAAATGGTCAAGAAGAAGTCAAAGGTCTTTGAATGAAAGTTCGTAGTAGGCTCCAAAAAGGGTATAGATTTGAACTGTGATTTAGGAAAAACAAATGTGAGTTGATAATCCAACTCAAATTAGGTCACAGAAAGAAAATTGCTGAGAAAATTTGAAGTTGCTTATTAAACTAGAGAAGACCGTTTTTTGAAATCCAATGTATGGGTTTGTTCCTTCAGGGTTTGTTTCTAATTTTAATTGGAGAATTACTTTAAAATTGTTTCTGTTTTCCAGCAGGCCATATGGAAATAAAATGAGACAAAAGGCATGAAACAACCTCTCTAAAAACGGTGTTTCAAAAATAGTTCTGAAGAATGTAATTATGTAAATTAAGCATCCAAGTATATGGTGGGATATACAACCCTTTACCTCACCCATCCCATCTCTTTCAGGCAATTACCATAGAAAATGAACCAATAGAGCAAGTGGTCCTCCAACCCAAGGCATGGCAAACCACTGTTATCTTTAATGTTTCTTTTTTGGCCAACTGATGTACCATGTACATTTACCTATGTAATAAGATGAGCAGATAGTTGGTGTTATGGAATATTAATATCCCATCATGGTTGTGTATATTTGTGTGTGATCTAAGGTCTGTCAAAGACTGTTTAATTGCCCACAGTGGGCAAGCAAGAGAGTCCAAGAAGCCAAGAAGCCAAGAAGCCAAAAGAGCAAGAGCCAAGAGAGTGAGCTACTATCCACCCTCTGTTTAGAAGTCTTCTTCTAGGATCCCATGAGCTCCGGAGACCCAGCTTTTCCACCACGAGGGCCAGTGTTAGCCATGTTTGCTTTTGCCCCTCTTCTGGCCACCATGGTTAGCAAAGGGGTCAACACACGCTCCACACAAGTCCCCTTCTGCTGAGCCAGGAGCCACTGGGCTGCTTGGGGCAACTGGGCAATCTACCTCCTCCAGTGGCCCCTCTGGGGGCTTTTAATTTTCAATTCTGCCTTGGAGTTTCTCTCTCCAGCCCCTGCCTTCTCTAGCAACACTCCTACAAAAAGACACATTTTTCATTTTCACCAATAACTTGATTTGGATGTGTTGAGCATGTCAGTTTTCTCCTGCATGGCATAATGTTTGGTTCTCAATTATTGTTGTGATTTGCTTTGCTATCAACACCAACTGGTCTATCCAATTGTAGAGCATCATCCAGCGAGAACTCTACCGCATGAATCTTCACGAACAAGCCTTGATGCCTTTCATCAGTCACAGCACCTTCTCCATGGGCTGCACACATCTTTTTTTGCATTTCAGTTGTGTTTTTACCTTTCTTGAATAATAAAGCAAAAACATGCTGAAAATGCTACTTGTTTACTTCCATCTTCAATACTAAAATGGCTACACAAAAATTCACCAATTTGAATTAATCTTTTTCATGCACGCTGATACAACAGCTGTCACAACACAATCTAACAATTGTTTCAAATGAAGTTAAAGACAACTAAGTGCTCCTAGAGCCATTTTACAGGAAAAAAGCAAGTGAACTTTTTGGTCAACCCAATAAATGCACTAAGATTCTAGGTCGGGAGCCTAGAATCTGGAAGAAATTTGTCTGATGTTTAGTCGGCTTGAGGGAAGCAGTAGACTCTTTTGGTCAAGCTGTTTTTATTATCTCCAAACATTGATTGATCATATTATCTAGAAAGTTAGGGGAGAAAAAATTAAAATTAGAAACTGGCAAAAGCACGCACGTGCTGTGTATGCTTTTGAGAGGGAGAGAGAGAATTTACACCAAAGATAGCAAAAACTGTTCTGTAGGAAGCAAATCTAATAACCGAGGAGATGTTTTGTAAAATATTTGGCATTTACTCTGCTAATTCACAATGCTTGTAAGAAAATTACAGATGCTAAGGAGTCCTGAAGTTTCTCTCTCTCTCTCTCTCTCTCTCTCTCTCTCTCTTTCTCCCTCTTGCTATAGCTTTTCCTTTTCTTTTTCTTTTTTCTTTTTTAATATTTTATTTGTTATTTTCAGAGAGAGGGGAAGGGAGAGAGGCAGAGAGGGAGAGAAGTATAAATGTATGGTTGCCTTTCACCTGCCTCCAGCTAAGGACCTGGCTGGAGACCTGGCTTGCAACCTGGTTATGTGCCCTGGCTGGGAATCAAACCAGCGACCTCTGGGTTCACAGGCCAGCACCTTATCCACTGTGCCAACAGCCAGGGCACTGTAGCTTTTTCTTAAGACAATATTTTTCAAAGTGACTAGCAAAACCCTGTAGAGCTATTATTTCAGGAAGAGAATTAAGGGTCAGATAATTCTTGAATTCCCCTTTAGTCCTAAAATACTACTATTATATGCATTTAATAATATGGCTGTTCTCAGTTGATTGGTGACTATGTTATTTCTTTTCCCAAAATGACTCCTTGGTATTCATTATCTTAGATTTTTGTGTGCCTTCTTTTTTGGATTCTGAATATATTTGTCAAAGCTTGTTTCCACTCTTACATACATACCCTGGGGGCTAATATACATCAAATAGGAAATCACCATAGATTTTTAAATTCTCTGACAGACTATTACTATCCAAAGTTTTCTAAAAATGATAGCTACTCACCTAATCATTATTGTATCTTAAAGTATGAAGGATTCCAGAAAAATTCTAGTGAAGTTCAGAAAAAAAAATTCCACACTTTAGAAAAATCCTAAACACCTTTATTAAGCAATAACTTTTTATGTGTAGTCAGTCCTTTGACCATTGTATTTTTTTTTTGTTTGTTTGTGTGTTTGTTTTTGAGAAATTTATAAAAGATTGAAAGGAAGGGAAGGAAGAAGGGGAAAGATGAGAGAAAGCTGTGTGTGCATTTATCTCCAAAAAGTCACGATTTCACTGATTATTAAACAAAACATATGTTCTTATTTATTTTATGCTTTAAAGAATCTTGAGAGTTTTAGCCTTACAAAATCCTCAAGCAGAAATTCTGACTTCAAACATCTTATTAACCATTTCCTGAAAAGGGATTCTAAATTGGGAGAATGTTCTTTGTCAAATGGTTGGTGTTGGTTGGTGCATTTCTCTCATTGCTGGAACAACCACATGTGAGAAAGCTCTTTGAGTCAAAAATCCCATTTTGGCCAATTAGTAAAACAGATGAACTTCTGAAGACCCAAACTAGTATTGGATTTTAAAAATAAATAACACAACTACATTATCTTACCACAGAACAGAAAATATTAATGCCGTGTTCTTCAAAGAAGGTAACAGATAGGGTCACCAACATAAACTAAATAAAATTTGTCCACTAATCAGCTCAAAAAATTAGACTGAAATATTTTTAACACACCCAATTATTTAATTGTAATATATCATGGCATAGGATAAAAATGCTATTGACCATACACTTATATAAACATGTTTATATGGTATTATGTGCACTTAAATTGATATATCTAAGAAAAACTAAGAATAATGGTAGACAAAATAAGTTTAAAATTTTCTTCTACTGTTTACCTGTGAACAGCCAGGGTAAAAGGGAACATTAGCTTACATGTTCCACTAAAAGAAGTTACTCAAATTTTAACCCTAAGTAAATTTGAGTTTGATGATGTAATTACAGGTATCAATATGAACTTAATTCTTTTTTTAAAAAATATTTTATTTATTATTTTTAGAGAGAGGGGAAAGGAGAGATGCAGAGAGGGAGAGAAACATCAATGTATGGTTACCTTTCATCTGCCTCCAGTCACGGACCTGGCTGGAGATCTGGCTTGCAACTTGGTTATGTGCCCTGGCTGAGAGTTGAACCAGTGACCTTTGGGTTTGCAGGCCAGTGCCTTACCCACTGTGCCACCAGCCAGGGCTGAATGTAATTCTTTTTTTTTTTTTTTTTTTTTTTAATTTTATTTATTATTTCCAGAGAGAGGGGAAGGGAAAGAGGCAGAGAGGGAGAGAAGAATCAATGTATGGTTGCCTTTCACCTGCCTCCAGCCACAGACCAGGCTGGAAACCTGGCTTGCAACCTGATTATGTGCCCTGGCTGGGGAATCGAACCAGCGACCTTTGGGTTCGCAGGCCAGCGCCTTATCCACTGTACTACCAGCCAGGGCTTGAATGTAATTCTTAATTGTGAAAAATACATTTTGAATTCTAAAGATGAGTTTTCAAAATATGGTCCTATACTTTTGTAAATTTTATAGTGGGTACAACTGTTTTTAAGGGGAGTAAGGTATTTTAGATAAAACATCTAGATGAGTAAATAATATTATAAGTAATAAATGAATTTGCCCTGACTGTTGTGGCTCAGAAGATTGGGTGAAGTCCTACAAACTGGAAGATGACTGGTTTGGTTCTCAGTCAGGGCACATGCCTGGGTTGCAGGCCAGGTCTCAGGTTGGGGCCATTCAAGAAGCAACAGATCAATGTTTCTCTCACATCCATGTTTCTCTTGTTTTTCCTTCCCTCTCCTCTCTCTCAAAATAAATAAATAAAATCTTTTAAAATTGTGTTCGTTTTCTTCTAGGTTTACATATTTGTCCATTTTATATCTTTAGTCCTATTTACAAACACAAATCAACGTGTACAAGGTGAGGGGGCAAAAGCAGAATTTCTTTTTAAAAATTGTGTATTTATTTCTACCTGTTTAAACTTTAGTTACCTTCAAAGTATTCTTCATTTAATGCAATACACCTATCAAGACATACTTCCCAATGTGCAAAACAGTTTTTGAACTCGTCAAATGTGACGCCTTTTAGTGCTTCTGCCCTTTTTTGTTTCACCTCCTTCATGTTGGCAAAATGCTTCTCTTTGAGGATTTTTTTCATCCCAGGAAGCAAAAAAAAAAAAAAAAAAATTGTTCAGGGTCAGAACAGGTGAACAGGGAGGGTGGAGCACAGGGGTCAGGACATTTTTGGTCAAAAACTGCTGAACACTCAGTGAGGTGTGGGCAGGTGCACTCATAACTTACTCATCATGAAATGGACACATTGAAAGAGTCTTCAAAAAATATTCACTGAAACCTAACTCAGCCTCTCACAACAATGCCAGCTGGTACACAGAAAACAGATGGGTTCCCAGAACACTCATCTAGTGGGGGAAGCCTGTACCACAAGAGGCCCATCCTCCAGAAGATAATTCCCCCCTCATACTATTGGAAAATGATGGATAATAACATAGATAATAATAAATGTTAGAGAATTGACCTTATCTTTCGATAATTGGAACGTATTTTCTGAAAAAAAAAAACAAGGTAAAAGTTATTTTCTGTAAGTCACTTTGGTTATTCATTATTCCTTGTGAATCCCATTTTATGTAATCTATTACTCTAAGGAAACAGCTGATTAATAATGTTATGCTATATAAGGTAGATGGTACATATTCATGAGCCTTCATGAATTATTTGTGAAATTGAAATGAGTAACCCTTTATCTTCTAGGAAAGCAATTAAAAGTACTTGACTAACAAGATGACAAATCAAAACAAAAAATTTCATTCCCTGAGCACACACAGTTTGAAACACCACAGTAAGAAGGAACATATCACACAAGATGAGACTTTCCAGGGTAAAGGTAGCATTTTAAGTATTAAAGTTTCTTTTTTAGATCATAAAACATCTTGGTGTTTAAACAAATAGCATATTTTAGAAAGCTAAGCTGACGGGACAGTAGCATATTATCTTCTGACACACCTGCTTTCCTACAAAGTTTTGTGGTTTTATTCAATTGCCTCTGTAACATTGAGAATCAAGAAGGTTCCCCAGGCCAGGACAATTTAAATTTATGCAGGCTGCCCAGTAGAAATTAGCAAATGATAGGGTACACAGTATCTTCTGACTGCATGCGCTATGCTAGTTTAATAATGGAGTGATATATAAAGTTGTCAAAAGGCAGTGCATTTACAAAGAATATGTAATTGAAGTGAATGAACTGAAAAAGAAAAAACCATCCAACATACAATCTTCTGTGTGGAAAAAGCTCAAAGTTGTGCCCTAAGGTTAATCATTTATATAATGTAGTTTAGCAAATGGTATTGGAATGGCTTCCCAACCTGGAAATGTTATTTTGTTTTGTTTTCTGTTCTCAAGCATGTAGAGAGCTGGGTTTTATACCCTGGAAAAAGTAGTTTTCATGTGAGTGAATTCTAAGTTGGGAAAACTCTTTAGGTCTTATTGTCCAGTTGTTCACTGTGTCTTAGTGGTATTGTTATAGCACTAATATTAAAGAGCAATGTTGAGTATTCAGTTTGGAATATTCTCAGGTCTTCTTTACACATTGATGTAGAGATATTTCTAGGGTATAAATTATTTTGCCCATTTTATGCTGTCCCCTTTTCTTTTCCTGACAAACATCCTGCTATTTGAAAAACAAAGCTGTGTTGTGTAGAACTCTTTATATAATGAATGCTTATTTATTCCTACTGACTTCAGGAGCAAGGCTGCACTAAGTGTCTGTATACTGGGTGAGTTCCACAGATCAAAACTGCTTTACTTAATTTTTTTTCCATTTCCTAAAAAGGGAAAAAGATACGATAAACCAGCTAAAATTAGCCAAACTCACAGACACCTTAATTTATTGGGCAGAAGAGAGGAGCAAGGTGGGTAAAAGTTTTGTAACTGAGCCCTGGCTAGTGGCACAGTGGATAAGGCACTGGCCTAAGAACCCAAAGGTCCCTGGTTTGATTCCCAGCCCGGGCACATAACCAGGTTGCAAGCCAGGTTTCCAGCCATGTCTGTAGCTGGAGGCAGGTGAAAGGCAACCATCCATTGATGTTTCTCTCCCTCTCTGCCTCTCTCACTTCCCCCCTCTCTGAAAATAATAAATAAAATATTTTTTAAGTAAGTTCTGTGACTGGATTCAGAATCATGGTATAATAGTTCCCACCTGACATATATTGACTAGTAGGTCTTAGAGAATCTGAGTCACAGGTTTTCATGATCGAAGTTCCATCAACTATTAAGTGATTTAAGTGATATGTTAAAGCTTAAATGAGATGATATCCAGTAGTCCTCCCTTATCTACACTTTCATTTCCCATAGTTTGTTCAGTTAGTTACCTGCAACCAACTGATATGTTAAATGGAAAATTCCAGAAATAAATAATCCATAAGCTTTCAATTGTGTGATGTTCTGAGCAACATGATGCAATCCCACTCACACCCACAATGGGCATCATTCTTGTTTCCAGCGTCCCCATGCTGGACTCACCCCTGCCCATTAGTCACCCAGAAGCCCTCAGATTGGCTGTGGTGTCACTTGAGTCCAAATGAATTATTTTACTTACTCACAGTGTCAAAATGCAAGAGCAATGATGCTGCCAATGTGGATATGCCAAAGAGAAACTGTAAAGTGCCTCCTCTGAGCAAAAGAAAAAAGTCAAAGTTCTTGCCTTAATATGAAAAGAGAAAAAAAAATGGATATTAAGGTTGCTAAGATCTATGGTAAAAATGGATCTTCCTTTCATGAATAGGAGAAGGAAAAGGAAATCCATGCTAGCTCTGCTGTTACATCTCAAACTGTGAAAGTTACAGCCACCCTGCATGATAAAGGCTTAGTTAAGGTGCAAAAGGCAGTAAATTGGTGGGGGGAGGACATGAATAGAAACACGTTCTCCTGACAGCAATGTGCTGCACCAGAAAGCAGAGAGCCTCTACAAAGGCTTTAGCAAGGGATTCCCCGAAAAACAGTGACATGGGGCTATTTCCTGCAAGTAAGAAATGGCTGCAGATTCAGGAGTGGGTTTCAATGGAAACATGTAAGAATGACCAGAGAAGCTATGTCTGCCAATGAAGAAGCTGTTACTTTTCCCTTGGAGGTGAAAATCAGGTTCACTACCATCTGTGGTTTCAGGCATCTGCTGGGAATCTTGGAATGCATGCCCCTCCAGATCAAGAAGGATGACTGTGTACAGAACAATCTATACTGTAGAGTACTATGGAATATAAGAAAGACATTATTACAAGACAGAATGCCTACCTGCTAAAAGAAAGCTGGGATATCACAACCGTCTTATCTCGATGCTAGCTGATGAGTGTGTCAACATTTATTCCTAAGAATTTGTAGGTAGATAACAGAGCATTCAATTCACAACATAAAAATATTTATGAGGAGGAATGTGTCATTCAAGAAAGCCCTAAAAGCCTACCTAACTTTTGAACATATTTTGTGCTATGAAAATATATCTAGCCACAGAAGATTATTTTTCTCACTTGATCCTGCTCTAATGCATGGCTCTAAATCAATCACAAGGAAAGGTAAGATCCTACATCTGACCTTTGCTAACTTTCTCCGTGACTAAGCTTCTCAGTTTGGAGTGTAGGTAAGAATCAACTGGTGAACTTGTTAAAACACAAAGACTGATACCCTAGGTCTGAGTTGGACCTCAGATTCTGCATTTCTAACAAGCTCCCAGATATGACGGAGCCGAAAGTCAGGGGACCCCATTTTTAGCAGCACAGTGCTAAGGTGGCCATTCTTAAGTCTGTCTGCAGGTTAGAACCACCCACAGTATTTTTAATACCTTTAATTTCTGGGTTCCATTCCCTGCAGCTATTCTGGTTCAATGAGTCTGAGTCAGGGGATGGTATTTTTTTCCCCCAAAGATCCCTGGGTGATTCTCAGGTACAGTAATTTTTGAGAACTTCTACCCTGTGGCAAGTGGTCCACATCGCTAGAAAGGATAGGCAAATCCAAGTCGCATGCTCTTTCTAGTTTAAAAAGGTAGTATTTTAACATCCAAACCTGTGATATTTCTCTTCGTCCTGTCACATTTTCTTTCTCCCATTCAAGGAGGTAGTGCTTTGCATTCACTGCCTCAGCGGAGAGATAGGACAGAGAAAGATGTTGAATAACATCCTGCAGGTCATTCGAATTCCAATCTCCTCAAATCTAAGCGTTTAGGAGAATTCAAGAAGGAAATTCAAGCAATAGTGAGAGTGGCTGAAGAAAATGAAAATCTTCGAAGTTTAGACAAGAAAGGAAGAGAAGTCTGTGAAGGGGGTGTGGGGGTACAGGAGGAGCACAGCTCAGGTGACCTACTTTCCTTTTTCCTGAAAGTTCGATAGACTCAAGAGAGGCATCCTTGCTTTACCCATCTCGCTTAACCAGACCATAGGCTTAGCAGAAGCTCTTGGGAGCTGAATGAATGGAGAAACATGACAAGATGTCTTAGCCTCAGCCTGGTGTGTTAATAGCTAGTTTTCATACTTTTCTCCCATTCCTCCCAGGACAAGTGGTGCAAACACTAGAGTTCTGGCACAATTATGGCATGGAGGAAGAAACTTCAGAAAGAAGCACCATTCTTAGAAAGAACTTTCGAAAGGCCTGGCTGAATAGCATCAGACATTCAGTCAAAAATGAAGTTGTGGTACTAAAAACTTTTAAAGTTCTATGTCTTCCACGCTTGAGATTTTTACCAGCTAAACTGCTATGCTGTTCTGTCAATCAACAAAGAAATATCTTCTCTAGATGCTGAATGCACCTTGTCATTAAATGAATTTATCATAGCCAGGGAATATGATCTGAGTTACAAGATCATTGGACGAGAAAAGACCCAAGATGCTCCTGGATGGACATGCAATCCCCACATAGTTGCCAGACCAAGGTTACTTCGCAGAAGGCCTGTCTCATTCTGGAAAAGATTTCACTCAAAAGTGTGTACCCTATATTGTTAGAGGAAAAGGATACCTTTATCCCAAGTTCATCAAATATTCTTTCCAGGAAAGAACATTTTTTAACGCACTATAATTAATGTATTTTTTCCCCTGCTTTAGCTAGTCGAACATCATTCCATTCTATTTATATACCTGTGGCAATTCTCAGACTGCTCTAATACAGTATGAATAGAATACATTGTGTTAAACCACTACTGATATTAGCATATGGAATTGTTTCTATTATACATTTCGCCTTACTTCATGTTTCATGTTCTATATCTAATTTTACTAAATTTAAAATACAACCTTAATTTTTCTCCAAATCGTTTGACATTATTTGCAAAAAAAAAAAAAAAAAGAATTAAAGTTAGATTTACTCTTCTAAGAATTCATAAACTGAATAATTTGAGCCAAACCCTATCATTTCAGGGCTATTTAATCACAGCACATTTCTTATATGATATCTGGAAGGAATTGTTCTGGGATGGAAATGCAGAAGCAGGTTGACCATTTCTGCCCACAATGAGTTTACAGGCTGGTGGTTTGGACATTATTTTAATTCCTGAGGAAATTGTGGAGGGTTTTTCAGAAGAAGAGAGAGCAGTTCAGGAAAATTAGTCTGGCTATTGTGTTTGGACATTAATATCTGGAGAGATGTGATATTGAAGGCTAAAAAGTATGATACAACAAAGAGGGGTTTACAGCAAGTAACTTTACATCATTTCCCCATTAGATTATTTTATTCCCCATGTATTTCCTTAGAGTTTTTACTGCATGATTATGTGTTCCAAAACAAATAGAGCTTTGTTTTCATTTACTGTTTGTGAGTCATCCTTGCTAGTATGAACAATTCTCATTCTCTTGTTTTTATTTTTATATGGTATTCCATTGCAGGACTGCTGAATGCATAACATTTTTATATGTATTCAATATTGCAAAATTGTTCTTCAAAGTGATTGTAACAATGTTTATTCTAACTAACAATGTATGAAGAGTTTTTGTTCTGCCATATTCTTACCAGTAATGGTTTAGTCAAACACTTTTGTCACTATAATTGGACTCTGTCACTTGTTTTTTTCCTTGAGATTTTTGTTGGGGGTGGATAGGTAATGGAGGGTAGCAAAATCACACTTTGGCCTCCAAATCTTTTGCCCATTTTTCAACTGTTTTTTAAAAATGTTTTAAGAATTATTAGCATGTTCTCCATACTTATGTTTTGATGATTATATGCATTACAAATATTATTTTCTCATTTTTGACTTTCATTTTCACATTGTTTATAGTATATTATACCAAAAATATAAATTTTAATTTTTTCAAAATGCACAGTCCTTTCATATCTGATTTACTTTGTTTGCATTAAGAAATGTTTCCTTCAGTTGCAAATCAGATCTCCAGTCAGGTCTGTGGCTGGAGGCAGGTGAAAGGCAACCATACATTGATGTCTCTCTCCCTCTCTGCCTCTCTCCTTTCCCCTCTTTCTAAAAATAATGAAATAAAATCTTAAAAAAAAAAAAAAAAAGAAAGAAAGAAATGTTTCCTTCATGTATTCTAATACATCTTTCTATATTTTTCCAGACTATGTAAAGCTTTGCTTTTTATATTTACATTTTGTATGTTATATGTAGTATTGTTCTAATGTTGAAATACTTCTCCAGATGAGCAACCAACTGTCCAGGGGCCATGTT